>OZ023330.1:1466610-1478664 GCA_964007535.1 Brachyptera risi | reverse complement strand
ATTCAAAATGAAAAAGAATATATACCTATTCGAGTTTTTATTTAAATGAACATAACAACGCTTTTCCTTTAATCTCAAAGCACATTGTAAATGAGAATTGTTAGTATAAAGTAGATGCATAACAGAGGATTTTTAATTATTTAGAAGAGAAACGTGTATATATATAAATATATATATATATATATATATATATATATATATATATATATATATATATATATATATATATGAATATATATATATATATATATATATATATATATATATATATATATATATATATATATATATATATATATATATATATATATATATATAAGCGCGTTTGTATAAGCAAAGTATAAACCCGAGATAAGTTGAACTCTAAATTACAAGGCAGGACTTTTATTGTAAACATTGAGAATAAAACCGCGCATTGAATTATAATTCTGTTGTTTTACCTGAAAGGTGAATACCTGAATTGAGGTGGCTATATAATATGAGAAGAGACTTCGTCAGTGTTTCTATTTGACAAGCCTTGTGATGTTTCTCTGCGTCTAATTGCACGTCTCATGGAACTGGAAGGGGTGTAAAGACGGTGTTTACTGCTTGTCAAGGACAGCGTAGAGGAAACTCAGTCGAGAGGAAGAGAAGAGAGAGAGAGAGAGAGAGAGAGAGAGAGAGAGAGAGAGAGAGAGAGAGAGAGATGTTTGTAATTAGAGGAGTGAGAATGACAAAGATCTACATTTGCAAACCGCGACTGTGGACAGAGGAAATTTCAGTAATCAATTGACTTATTTTGATTATGCTTTCAAAATATATTTGAGTTGATATTATGAGAATATAGGCCTACTCGGGAAATATTGAAAACATATTCTAAGGCTATTCATCCATCTAAAAATGAGAATTTCCACTTCTGACAAATACCTAGATTCTGAGTTGACTAATGCATGACCATTGAAGAAAATTGATATTAAAATGATGACAAAAATCGAAATATCTTCTCCTTTTTTCCCGCGTGCCGGCAAAATAACAAAAAACGCTCGCTGAATACGTGAATGCCACAGAAATGATTGTAGAGTTTTGAAACTTGCCAAAGTTATTGTTAACATCATTAGGCATGTCATCAGATGATTAGAATTAACATAAGTCCTACTGTTTGATTATCATCAAAGATTTAGTTGCCTGAAAGTTTTTACTAAATTTTATGAGATTCTAATTAAATCTGTATCGATAGAACGGCAAGACTTATGGAAATTCTAATCATCTAATGACATGCTAAACAGTGACACTTGATATTTCTGCCATTGATTTTACCTCACCGCTTACCGTTACATGCGAATAACATGTAACCCATTGTCCATGTTTATTAATGGATCGACAATATTTGATAATACATATCTTTATACGCCATTAAAAAACAATGACTGCTATAAATGACACGGAATAATTGATCAACAGGTAGAATAATTCAAAGAATATTGGTAATAGTTGAAGAAAAAGTAACTAATACCAGAATAACAAACAAAAACCTAGAACTATGAAGTACTAAAATAAGGAATGTGTTATAAAGTATGATAAGCCATGTAAGGTGTAAATGAAAAAAAAATCATATATGAAAAAGGGGGGAGAGAGGGAGATAGAAATGAAAATTATTTATTCGAATATAGGCCCAAATGATTTTCAAATATGTGTTCAGATCTTTTCAAAACGTCTACAACATTAGAATCTAATAATTTATTTGCAAAAACAAAAACTTCTTGAAAACTAAAATACTTGGCAAAAACTTCTCTAAAAACTGGGAAACAGTTTCACTATACAATACTTGAATTTGTCCGGAAAGCCACTGCGATCGTTTATATATTACATTGACACTGAAAATGTGTCGCTGTGGATGGAAATTAAACTCGACATGTTTACAGGATATAAAAACCTGTGTCGTGTTTCTTTCTCTTCGGTGTCTTCTCTCTTCTTTGTCAATTAAGCATTTGATGCAAAAAGAGGTGAATTGGGTCAAAGCCAATCCAATTTGTTCGCGCATTTTTCCAAACAGTTGTATTTTTCAATGAGACGACAGATGGCTTATAATCTCAATTAAAAAGAAAACGTTCTTCCTGCTGTTTGTATAACGATTAACTGTAACGTATAACTAACTGGATGTCGGAGCTCACCTTTTTAATAACTTGTACCAATCAACCATTTCAAAACAGCATCGCATAAAAAGGATAATTTATAAAGAAATAGTTCCACCATTTCGAGTAGCTTAGCTTACACATTTTATGTTATCGACGAATTTATTGAGGCTGCTAATTATTAAAATTTAAACTAATTAGGGCCGGTATTATAGAATAGTTATGCGTCCAAATAGCGCTATTTGGCCACATAACGAGGTCTGAATAGCTTATTGGCAGTATTATGAGCGCCAGGTTAGACTATTCGTCCACATAAACTGCCCAAATAGCTATTCGATGCTGAGACCACCTAATAAATCCTTATTTGGTCAAATAGCTTATGTGGTAGGTTAGCTTTATAATACCAGCCCTTACTCTTATAAATATGATAGCTTGAATGATTTATATGTAATTCGACAACAGTTTAAAGTTTAACTTGTACTTCTATTTTATTTGTTGAAGTTTTATATGTAAGGAATCTAACGCATTTTTACTAGAGCACACGCACTTTGTAACATTGACTCATTGTAAGTAAGAGTCCACGGGAGCGTCGACAGCTAAAATAACACATTATTTAGCTGTCGACGCTTGACAGTTATGCAACATGACTTAGATAGTTAGATGAGCGTAGCGAAGTCTCCATCCCACTCTTATAGGGCTTTGTCTGTGTGTGTTTTTTTTTTTTTTTTTTTTGTGGGCACTCCACAGGTCGTAAGGTTTGACTGATCAACATGAAACTTTTTTTGTACGAGCCAACTTTTACAACTTAGAACTGTATAGTTTTTGGAATGAATCGGTGGATTAGATTTTGAGAAATATCATGTCAAAGTTTTTAAAAAACCCATAAGATTAGGCTGGGTGAGAAAATTTGAAAAAATGAAACCTGTCCGAAAAAAATAAAATTTTCTCTGAGTGTTCAAACATAAATGATACACATAACTATCATTTTGTAAGCAATTCGAACGAGCCGTTTTGAAGAAAAAAATTCAAATAACTGTTTTTATACATCAAATACCGTATGTAGAAATGAGCCAAGATTCACTGCTTCCTAGATTCGATATTTGCCCAAGCATTAAATATTCCTCATATTCGTCAAGGTGTGTAGAATACCAGAGAAGATAAAGTAGCAATTAAATGAAGGACAAAGTGTGTAGAATACCAGAGTCGATAAAGTAGCTGATGTAGGACTGTTATTATACCTTATTCAGATATCTCGCTCATCTTACAACGCATATTTCGCGTTTGCCTAGTTATAACTTATATCATCTTGAAGCTATTATCATTATCTGTGTTTATCGCGTATTAGAATGTTGATATCTCACCGTTCAAAAGTGATCACCAAGAAAATGATATTTCGATAAATCGACTCCCGTGGGCTCTTAAGCTGTGTTACTTTAATAAAACCATTGATACGCTATAAAGTATCTATGTTTTTTTTTTTTTTTTTTAATAACATCGAAACTTGATACAAAATCATTGTTCCCCAATTAAGGCTGTGGATGAAAGATAGGATCGTTTGGACGGGGCACCACAAGGGCGATCTTACCACCCCATTTTGATTATTTAAAACTAATGGTCTTCAACACCAGGACTGCGCTGTCTGTGACCATAATTTTTCGCAGTAGATAAAAGTATTTCAGTATAAACAAACAAATGTTGATATCTTCCACTTTGAACTAAGTCTCTTGGGCAATGATTGATGATTCTTTCCATTGACAGCAGATGTAAAATTGATCATTATACAAGAAGCACAAATTAAATTAGTGATAGGCCTATAATGTTATAATTAGGCCTATCTATGTATAACACAAAACCCAACCGTTTAGACTTCTACTTCAATTGTTGAATAAAATATGCAACTCTGAGGAATTCCAATACTGATACAGATTCATTTGTTATAAATTGGTACTGAGACGAGTGGCCGAGTGGTTAATACACTGAACCGTCATTCAGGAGACCGGGGTTCGATTCCCGCCATGGTCGACCATCCTGACGGGGGTTTCCCTCTGTCGTTCAGGTCAATACTGGGATGTTTCCTTATTAACAGCAGGCCACGACCGACTCCTTCCCACTATCCAAAAACACCTGATAAAATAACCTCTTATCTCATCATCCCATCACCATATATATCATCACGGACGCCAATAGATGTCAGTCATCAATATATAATCTCGAACCCTGATAACCAATTAAATTGGGCCAGCGGTGTTTCCACCAGTTTTTCTAGGGCAGACTTCTCATATCAATCGGTTCCTGCCAGTTCCGACTTCTTCCTCCTCTTCTTCACTACTGCTGCTAGGCCTATACTCTGTTTCTTCTTCTCTTCCTACCAGTTCCCTCCATCGTTCTCTATTCTCCCACCATCTCTCGTCTTCCACTTCTTCCCATTTTCCTAATCGGTTGACTACCCCGAACTTGACTCCCTCCTATATGAGAAACAATTTTTTTTTTTTTAATAGCATCGAAACTCGATACAAAATCATTGTTCCCCAATTAAGGCTATGGATAAAAGATAGGATCGTTTGGACGGGGCACCACAAGGGCGATCTTATCACCCCATTTTATTTATTTAAAACTGATGAACTTCAACACCAGGACTGCGCTGTCGGTGACCATAATTATATATTTTAAAATATATATATTACAAAATATATTGTAAAATATATATATTTCAAAATATCTACATGGGATTTTATTTGTTGAAACTTGAATACGGTCCAATTGAAACCGGATGCATGGTTGTTGTTGTTATTGTTCTATTGATGACGTCACCAGTATAAGAGTGACGCACACCTCCCCCCGAGCAGAGGACGGCCCGACAGATGTGCCCTGGAAGCGTCACTCGGTAACTCTTGCCTCCGAGCGCGAGGGGAACACAGAACAATCGGGCGGTCGCGTGGCTTCAGAGGGGTGCCTGCCTGCCAGCACTGGGCTTACTTGACCATGAAACAGGGGGGGGGGGAACAGCTGGAACAGCTGGGGGGTAGATGACAGGACGGAGCAGCTATACGATCATCAGTGATCTATCATGGCAGTCGATTAGGACGAATATCACATTTTTATTACTAGGAAAACGCTATATACGCGTTGTTAGACGAGCGGAAAGTAATAGTATGTCGACTTCATTGCCAAACTTTTGCCTACATTCGCCAATTGGGTGACATTTAAGTTAGAAATGGGTAAAAACTGCTTAGAGTGCTACCAATTTAGCACATTTTATGGTTTGTCTTCGAAATGGCTCACCCGATCAAGCTAAAACATTTCAGAAATGTGTATCAAAATGTAAATCAACTCCACGCGGAATTTCATTTTTTTGGAAAGTAAAAATATTTTTTTTTTTCCGCCGTGTTATTTCAATAGGCATTTTTGAAATTTCTTGAATTCATAAAAAAAGGTTACGATCTGATGATGCCACAAAACTATACAGATCTAAGTTAGATGAGGAAGCATTATGAAAAAGAGTTTGAAGTTGATAGCTGTAGCCGTTTGACCTGTGGAAAACCGACAAAAAAACACAAAAAAAAAAAAAAAAAAACATAAAAACGAACACCAATTTTTTTCAGTATGTCAAATTGAATCCTCGCTGAAGCTCGTCTAATTATTTTATTTATATTGGGTTTAACGGGGGGCAGGGATGACAGATATATTGGCGTCGGTGAATGATATATGAGATGATGGGATAATGAGATGGGAGGTTACTGTACTAGTTGTTTTTGGATGGTGAGAAGGAGTCGGTCGTGGCCTGTTATCAATTAAGGGACCATCCCAGTATTGACCTGAACGACAGAGGGCACCCACGAAAAACCCCTGTCAGGATGGTCGACCATGGCGGGAATCGAATCCCGGTCTCCCGAATGACGGTTCAGTGTACGGACCACTCAGCCACATGTCTCAGTATCAGATTTTTGGGCGATGACTTTTGAATGGTAAGAGATGTTGACATTGTGATGCAGAGGAAACACGCTATTTCTAATACCTTCAAGATGGTATCAAATTAAACTATACAGCTCATGTCGCATAACTGTCAGGCCTACACGACTGATCTTGTTTTTGCTGTATATGCTTGAAAATGTGCGATATTGGTTGAAAAATGGTATAACTCTTCTTGGAGTTTTTTTTTATTTTATTTTCTTCTTCTTTTCCACCTTTGAGGTATTGAAAGTACGTGTGTTTTTCCTCCTCAATAGAAATTCAAAGTAATCCCCCAAAATCTGATATTTCGCTAAATCGACTCCCGTGTACTCTTAATCTGGGGTCTCCATTGATGACTGGCTGGATCGCGTACCTTGATGTGGAGGGTCCCGAGGGAAGCGGCGGCCAATAGGAACTGCTGTCTATGAACGATTGGGAATATATTTATAAATATATATATATATATATATATATATATTTATACATATATATATATATATATGTATATATATATATATATATATATATATATATATATATATATATATATATATATATATTCATATATATATATATATATATATATATATATATATATATATATATATATATATATATATATATATATATATATATATATATATACATATGATATATATATATATATATATAAATATATATATATATATATATATCCATTTATATATATATATACATATGATATATATATATATATATATATATATATATATATATATATATATATTTATATATATACTCTATGAATATGCTGAATGAAAATGTATATACTATGGCATTTAGTGGAAATGGGACGATTTCAAGTGGACAATGTTTTTACTGCTGTATTGAGTGTATTTACTCTTTATTAAAATATTGACACTTCATTGTAAACAGTCATCTGAATGAAATTAATGAATGAAATGAGATGAAAATCCCAATGATGAGGTTACTGGATGTGTTTGCCATGAGTCACGTGATGAGTACCTGGATGTGGAGGGTCCCGAGGGAAGAGGGGGGAGTGGGAATCCCAGTGATTGGGTTACTAGATCTGCTTGGCATGAGTCACGTGATGAGGAGTTGCTGAGTGTTTAAGGCTTCCTTGGTCCTCGTTGTGCTAAAAGTTCCCGCTAGGATCGTAATGTTCATCACAATTGAACCGTGCAAAATACAATATTAACAAATAGATGCGGACTTACATTTTGTAATAACAATTGTTGAAAGAGCACTTGTACGTAACGGTAACACTCGATATTTTTGTCATCAATTTTTGCCTCACCACGTAGGCCTACCGTTACATACAAACTAGGCAAACGCGGAATATGCGTTGTAAGATGAGCGAGATATCTGAATTAGGTATAATAACAGTCCTACATTTGCTACTTTATCGACTCTGGTATTCTACACACTTTGTCCTTCATTTAATTGCTACTTTATCTTCTCTGGTATTCTACACACCTTGACGAATATAAAGATTAGTTAATTCTTGGGCAAATATCGTATCTAGGAAGCAGTGAATCTTGGCTCATTTCCATATATTTGATGTATGAATACAGTTATTTTAATTTTTTCTTCGAAACGGCTGGTTCGAATTGCTTACAAAATGGTGGTTATGTGTATCATTCATGTTTCAACACTCAGAGAAAATTTTATGTTTTTCGGAGAGGTTTCATTTTTTCAAATTATCTTACCCAGACTAATCTTATGGGGTTTTTAAAATGGGTTTATTATGGGTTTTTTATTATCATTATTATTTTGCATGTGATTGATTTAATTGTATGTCTGAACAAGTTGTTTTGAACCAAGCATTAATATTGAATGAATAAATAAAAATGAATAAATATATTTTTTTAGGGAGTATAAACGAAAGCCTCGGTGCGGGATCAACCTCATCCCGCGGGATGGAACCAGAGGGAACAAGAAGAATCGGTTCTGGTCAGGCTGGAGACATTTCCGCAGAGCAAAAAGCAAGAGGCGAAGGATTTCCATCTAGCAATCATTGAGCGAGTGAAATAATTAAATTGATTTATATGCAATGAATAAATAGTACTCTACTTACCGGCACATGTAGCTGAGTGGTTAACGCACTTGCTCCATGTGACCCGGTAAGTGAGGGGCATGTCGGACCCGGACCAACTGGACTTGGTAATACCAAAGAATCATTCAAAGGGTATATCAGTATTAAAACCCTATTTAAAAATATATTGTTACGGTGAATAGAGAACAAAAATCATGAAAAATACTCTTTTTCGCAATACTTCACTGATTTTGTTGGTAGGCCAACTGATATTTTGAATAGAGATATCTCTGCTACAGTTTGTCCTACACAATTGAGTGTGAGAAACAACTTCTCTCCATAACTATATATCTGTTGGAATATGTTGAATGTCTTTGTGAATTTTTCTCAATAGCATTTGGAGAGAAGTGGTTATTAAAAATTCAAACAGGTGAAAGATAGTAGTAAAGTAAAATAATTAATATTTGATGAATTTAAAAAAAAAAAATTGATGAAACTTCAAAAATATCTGACAGCAAAATTATTAGTGTGATGTGAAAGAGAATATCCATTATTATGCGTTGGTTCGTTGCGATTATATTTCACTCTGAATATCGAAATTATCTGTCTTGGTTGACCAGAAAAAGCGTTCCCCAGTAATGCCAAAATTTATACAAAAAACATACAAAAACCATACAAAAAATACAAAAATTCTATTTTAAATTTTTTTTTTTTTTTTGTGTTACTTGTTCAGTATTGTGTATTATTTTGAAACTGTTTGATATCACACTTTGGATTATAACATTTTCACCTCTGTCTTGGCTCTTTTAATTTTGGTTGTGAATGGGGGCCTCTGCTCTTGAGATCGACTGGTTGAATGCCCCCCCCCCCTCAAGTCTCTGGTCGATCACGGGGGGGAGGGGGGGGGGGGCGTTATTCGACTGGGAAGTAGCGGCAGGGCGTCGCGAAGGGCTGTCAAATATGTAATTTAATTTCTAACTCATCATTTCCTGTGCATCAGCCGTAAACTCGATTCCAAGCCTAGCCATTAATGTAACTGACAATTTAACGTATTTTCAAGTAGACTTCGGCTCGGAAATTGATTACTGGGGTGTGACAAAATATCAATTCGTGGCTTGCAGGCTTCAGTTGACTATGCATAATATACAGACTGGGATTGGGATATATATATATATATATATATATATATATATATACATATATATATATATATATATATATATATATATAATATATATATATATATATATATATATATATATATATATGTATATATGTATATATTTATATATATATATATATATATATATATATATATATATATATATATATATATATATATATATATACATATATATACATATATATATATATATATATATATATATATATATATATATATATATATATATATATATATATATATATATATATATATATAAATATATATATATATATATATATATATATATATATATATATATATATATATATACATATATATACATATATATATATATATATATATATATATATATATATATACATATATATATATATATATATATATATATACATATATACATATATATACATATATATATATATATATATATATATATATATATATAATATATATATATATATATATATAATATATATATATATATATATATATATATATATATATATATATATATATATATATATATATATATATATATTATATATATATATATATATATATATATGTATAAATATATATGAATATATATATTTATATATATATATATATATATATATATATATATATATATATATATATATATATATATATATATATATATATATGTGTGTGTGTGTGTGGGTTGTGTGTGTGTGTGTGTGTGTGTGTGAAGGACATTACAATCGTGAAACTAGATTTTAATTGATAGTTAAGATATTAATCTATCTGATTTTTAGAGGAGACCAGAAATCACCATCTCTATTTCAGATATTGTGTTGATTTGTTTGTCCTCCAGAGACCGTGAGTCATGACGTAGACATTACTGACTCTGTGTAGAAACATGAACAGGATCGAGTAATGTCTACGTCACGACTCAGGATAAGGGCCAGGTCCTGGAGGACAAATCGATAAATGATGATTTCTAAAACTGAGATAATGACTTCTAGTTCTCTATAAAACATAAAACTGGAGAGAATAATATTATAATTTTTGATTGAAACCTAGTGTTAATGTTGTTATCTCTTTCAATTATCACGGACTCTACGAAGGGTACGAGCGGTCGAGTGTCTAGCATTCACACTGAACCGTCATTCAGGACCCTTACCTAATGAACCACTCGAAATGTCGTGCTAGTGCTAGCTAGCTCCAAGACGCTTTTAGTTAATGTTCACTAAAAAAGTTACCAACAATGACAATACGGTATATTGTAATAACAAATGCGCGGTCTCTTGGACTGAATAATTCCATCACATTTCGAAGCCCACCTCATAAGCAGGGCTGGTATTCTGCTCTAACAATGGGAATGCACAGAGACCAGACACGTTGCCATGACAGCTAGCTCTCCTAGTAAACATTAACCAATCAAAGTCCTGGCCTCTTATCAGAGCTAGCTAGCACTAGCATGAAATCTATCAGGTAAGGGTCCAGGAGACCGGGGCTCGAATCCAGCCTGACAAGTATTTCGTGGTTACCCTCTGTCGTTCAGGTCAACACTGGAATGATTCCTTAACAACAGGCCACGACCGACTCCTTCTCAATCGGAAAAATAAAACAACCTTTCATCCCATCATCTCATATATCATTGACCGACGCCAATAGATCTGAGTCGTCAGTCGAGTGCGTCGTTAAACCTAATATGAATAGTAGTAATACTACTTGATCGACCGTGTTTGGGCAAACATCGAACAAAGGAAAGGATCGCTCCAACTTGTAGCTCTGTCGTCGCGAGAAGGGGGGGGAGGGGGGGGAGGGGAGGGGGGGGGGTAGAGAGCTGAGAGAGAGAGACAATAAGGTAGCCGAGCAAGCAGCGTCAGCCAGGCAAGTATTAGGGGGTAGTTTCAACCCTCTTTTCACGTGAATCCTGAGGGGTGGCTGCCTGACTGACTCGCTTGTTGTGCAGATCAATAATCCCCCCCCTCCCCCCCCCTAACGCACAGGGGTGGCCCGAGCGAGCATGCCCTAGCTGTGATAACCGGTGTGACAAGCCAGCTCCAGCGAGAGAAGAAAGAGACGAAGGAGGAAAATGAAGTGGATGATATTCAATAAGAGAAATCTGTCGAGGAGAAAAGATGTATTTCATGAAAAGGCTGTGAATTTATTCATATCTCTCCATCTCTCTCGCTCTCGTGAGTTGGCACGGAATAGCTGAATCATCACGTTCTATTCGCAGAGGCTTCTAAAGATAATTCGCTGATAGATTTGGATTCCTTCGTCTGAACGTCTTTGGGAAATATTCAAGCATGATATTGGAAAGTATGAGATGGACTTTTGATTCATTACCGGCACTTTCAAGTCTTTTTCTTATATATATTGGGTTTTAGCGACGCACTGTACTGATGGCTACGATCTATTGGCGTCGGTGGATGATGAATGAGGTGAAAGGTTATTTTTCATTAGGTGTTTCTGGATGGTGGGAAGGAGTCGGTCGTGGCCTGTTGTTAAGGAACCATCCCAGTATTGGCCTGAACGACAGAGGGAAACCACGATAGACCCCTGTCAGGATGGTCGACCATGGCGGGAATCGAACCCCGGTCTCGACTATACTAATTGGCCGCGACTTTCAATAGTAGAGTGATAATCATAATTCAGCAAATCTTGGCGTATCAATATTTCTTTCATTGTATATTGACAAGCTCCATATATATGCTGTAAAATAGAAGGTGAACATTGCCTAAGAGACTTGGTTCAAAGGTGGGGCTTGACAGCTGATATATATTCTAAGAAATAGGCCT
>OZ023330.1:1396610-1461610 GCA_964007535.1 Brachyptera risi | reverse complement strand
TAGTAGTGTGTCCCTCGGATCCTGCTTGTTATCCCTCTAGTCTTACTAATTGGGGAATAATTACTTTGCTTTGAAATCAGCGCTGAATCGTCACTCAGGAGTCTGGGGTTCGATTCGCCCAACAGGCAGGTGTTTGGTGTAACACTGGGATTTTAATATATATATATACATATATATATATATATATATATATATATATATATATATATATATATATATATATATATATATATATATATATATATATATATATTATAAAGTTGGCCGTCCAGTTTCTTCTTATTCATCATTCCTCCACGCCAATAGATCTTAGTTATCATTACAGCTGCGTTAATATAAATACAAATATATTGAATGAGAGTATTTATTCCAGTACCAAATTAACAATTGTTTGTGTTTGTTTTGTTGATTGTTGTTTTGTGATTTATCATATTGTTCTTTCAAAACATAGTTTTTGTATTTATAGGTTATGTGTTTTGACTTGAAAGTAGTATATGTTCGATCTCGTTTGCATTATTTAAACAGCTTCATTCTATTTACTGTATCAAGTATCGACACAATATCAGCAATTTTAGGTATTTAAGCCCTGAAAGGATCTATTGCCATTTTGAGAAACCATTTATACTCACATTCATAGCATAATTATACTTCATTTTTGTATTATTTTTATATTATTTTCATATCTCTGTTCATGCTAATACTTTTTCATATTGCTACTGTTTATTAGTCTCTCATCATTTTCTACAATCATTTTTGTATCAATCATTCATGTGTGATTTATTATTATTATGTGTCAAAAGGCAATCCATGACAACGAGTCTAAATGAGTGGATGAGCGTAGCTAAGACTCCGTGTTTGAATATGGAACTCGCCGTGTAGATCTGTAGCGGATATGACGTGGTTTCGAGCAACAATCCTTCTGACTTCTGAGAAAACACATTTCAATGTTTGGGAAATAATACCGTACGTGAATATTTCCTTCGAAAAAGATATCAATTTCACGGAATTGAAATACAAGATTGAAGAATGACACAAGTTGTGTTTAAAAGTTGAATTCGGTCGATACAAGCCGTGTACTGAGAAGCGCCAGTTGTCGGAATCTTCTTCTTGATCTTTGCCTACTTCCGTGCCAGACTTGTTAGATGAGCGCAGCGAAGCTTTCCATTTCACACCCTGACAAAAATGGGCTTCGTTTTTTTTTTTTTTTTTTTTGTAATTATGTACGCGGCATACAGGTCAGAGAAATGAATCAATCAACTTGAAACTTTTTCTGAACGTTGGTGTCATACCAGAATAGGTTGGGATTGTTATTCAGAGGAATCGGTCGGAAGGTTTTTCCGGAAAATGGTCGGAAAGTTTGGAAAATCCTCATAAGAATAACCCGGAGGAAAAATACTTGAAAAACAAGAATTTTTCAAAAGCTCTCAAATTTTCACAGAATATGAAAAATACTATTATACACCTACTCAGAGATTTTTACAACAATCGAATGAGAAATAATGAAGAAAACGCAATAAACGTGTACATTTTATTGAATATTTGGATCAATTGGTTTTGCAAAGTGTTTATGCGACAGGTTGCAGGTTACTATAAATATCAACAAGTTGCAAGCGAGGTTTTTGAACGTTTGAAGTAAGTCAAGGTTTGTAGATGTAAATTGAGCTGACAAGTTATTTTTCATTCTATATTTCCATACTTCTAAGCTCATCTCACAACGCGCATCCCGCGTTTTCCTAGTAAACGCATGCTGCAACTTGAGTTGCCTTTCTTATGTTTGTGTTTGTGTTGTTACCACAGTCGGGGCCTGATGTGGATTCGTGAATAAACGACGTACGTGAATTTTGTTCAATTCTTGTTTTCTCAATGAAAAAAAAGAAATAAAACTGCAATTTTTCTGGTCAATAAATCTATTGCAATAATCAACGGATGCAATCAGAACTGCGTAACAGTAGTCAAATCACGGTGCGCAGCTTTCATTCTGCGTTTTCCTGTTATAGTTATATAAACCTGTCACATCGGCGTGAAAACCGCTCGACCGCTTCACCGGCACATGCAGCGCGGTGGTTCACGCGCTCGCTTCATGTGATCCGGGAGATGAGGGGCATATCGGACATTGGTTCGATCATCATCGATTTCATTGAGGGTTGCGTTGCCGCTAAGAGATGCGTTGAGGGTTGCGTTGGTCTCCCGCTAAGAGATGCGTTGAGGGTTGCGTTGGTCTCCCGCTGAGAGATGCGTTGAGGGTTGCGTTGGTCTCCCGCTGAGAGATGCGTTGAGGTTTGCGTTGGTCTACCGCTAAGAGATGCATTGAGGGTTGCTTTGCCGCTAAGAGATGCATTGAGGGTTGCGTTGCCGCTAAGAGATGCGTTGAGGGTTGCGTTGGTCTCCCGCTGAGAGATGCGTTGAGGGTTGCGTTGGTCTGCCGCTAAGAGATGCATTGAGGGTTGCGTTGCCGCTAAGAGATGCATTGAGGGTTGCGTTGCCGCTAAGAGATGCATTGAGGGTTGCGTTGCCGCTAAGAGATGCATTGAGGGTTGCGTTGCCGCTAAGAGATGCGTTGAGGGTTGCGTTGGTCTCCCGCTGAGAGATGCGTTGAGGGTTGCGTTGGTCTGCCGCTAAGAGATGCATTGAGGGTTGCGTTGCCGCTAAGAGATGCATTGAGGGTTGCGTTGGTCTCCCGCTTAGAGAAGCATTGAGGGTTGCGTTGCCGCTAAAAGATGCATTGAGGGTTGCGTTGGTCTCCCGCTTAGAGAAGCATTGAGGGTTGCGTTGCCGCTAAGAGATGCATTGAGGGTTGCGTTGCCGCTAAGAGATGCATTGAGGGTTGCGTTGCCGCTAAGAGATGCATTGAGGGTTGCGTTGCCGCTAAGATATGCATTGAGGGTTGCGTTGCCGCTAAGAGATGCATTGAGGGTTGCGTTGCCGCTAAGAGATGCATTGAGGGTTGCGTTGCCGCTAAGATATGCATTGAGGGTTGCGTTGCCGCTAAGAGATGCATTGAGGGTTGCGTTGCCGCTAAGATATGCATTGAGGGTTGCGTTGGTCTGCCGGTTGGAGATGGTGTCCTCACTCATTAGAAAACACGTACCATTTCCTGGGTACTTTCCTGAGAAATATGGATCGCTGCTCTATCCAGTGTTGTTTTGTAGAAACGGCTGATGGGCTGACAAACTTGATGTTTCCTATACCGGCTTGATTGCAGGGGTTCGGGGCCCAAGTTGACAACGGAAAACCAAACATCGTATCAACATACAGTTGTCGGTTAGATGATCACCAGTATTCAATACGTGCTCGTACGGAGAGCTTTAGTTCGTGGCATGTTTTCAACCCTTTCAAAATAATTGTCAACAATCAACATGTTTCTACCTGTTTTTCATTGGTTTTACGATTTTTTCAGAGTAATTTGATTGAAAATTATGATTTTTAGTGAACGTAGAGGCACAGATATACTCATTGTTGTTTCATTGCAGAAAGAATTAGACTGATTGGTTCCACTGTTTACCCACCATGTGTTGAGAGCTAAAGGCCTGTATTTGTCGTGTTTTGACCTGCAGGTTTTACTCACGGGTTGTGTGATGTAAAGTGGGAAACATTGGGGAGCTGAAGGCCTGTATTTGTCCTGTTTTGACCTGCAGGTTTTACTCACGGGTTGTGTGATGTAAAGTGGGAAACATTGGCCATCATGTTTACAACGTACTTCCTCAATAAGTCAGTGTGGATTATTAACACTCGGTTACGTCAAGTGATGTTCAGGAAATGATGCACCGAAGTGATTTAATTGGTTCGTTTATGTTTTGTAATGCATGACGTCATGCAGATGCGTCTATGATGAGACGAGGGATATTGACAACTTTCAAACAAACTGATATTCACCAAATGCCATGTAGGCCTATACTGTGCGCTACTGACATTTCTAGGAAAACGCGACATGTGTTGCCACGTTGATGTATGAGCTAGAACATATCTTTGGTTGGTTCTTATATCCTCCTGGAGATCCAAACAATTACATCCGCCCTCCCGTTTCATTCATTACTCATTCTAATTTATTTCTTCAATAATAAAGAAGGTTTAATCGTTTTTAATTAATTGATGATACACGTTGCTTGGATTTAATTGGTATCTTGATAGCTTTGAATGATGTATATAAGCATTAATTACATTATATATTTCGTTACATCGAAACGGCTGATCCGATTCGAGTGAAAGCTCTAGCTCGTGGCATGTGGACGGCATTGCAAGTGTGTGTGTTTCTCGGTGTTATAAACTGATATTTCGCTAACTTCACTCCCATGCACTCTTAAGAGGCCACGCGCAGACGCTCGTATTTCACGCCGCAAACTCTCACGGCCGTAATTTTTGAGATATCAATATGATTGTTTTTGCATTCTGTTGATAATTGAAAAACGGAGGTTATCGCATTCACAGAATTTTGAACAAAAAATTTGTAATTTTTCAAATTCTTCAAATTGAAAATGAAAAAAAATTTCTAGTTTACGAAAACCTGGATACATATTTTTTAATACAAAAAAAACATAGAATGTGAAATATATCAGAAGTGTGAGCTAGGGAATTAACGGCATTTATGTGAATCTGAGTTCGGCGGGCTAGTCTACGGGTGGCGCCTAGCACACGCTGCATGTTAAACTAGAGTCTGAAGCGAGCGAACAAGGAGCCCGAGTAGAGCGCCTGCGGCTTCTTAATGCGTCCCCAGGCTCCATAGGGCGAAAAGTTACCGCTAGGATGATTGCTTCTAATATTTCCTGGAACTCTAACAAGATACCAAATTATCAAGTGCATTCCAAAAATACAGACGATATATTAGTCGAAAATTCCATCGCCTCAAATTGTACAATAACAAATGTTTTTTTTTATATTGGGTTTTAACGACGCACTGTAATGATGACCAAGATCTATTGGCGTCGGATGAATGATTAATGAGATGATGAGATGATGAGATGAAGGTTTTATGGGTAATGGGAGGAAGCGGTCGTGGCCTATATATTGTGGGAACCATCCCGGCATTAGCCTAGACTACAGAGGGAAACCACGATGCACCCCTGTAAAGATGGACGGTGGCGGGGATCGAACCGGATCCGATAAGTCCCTTCACCTCCCGGGTCACATGAAGCAAGTGAGCAACTGTGCCGGTAACAAATGTAACACTCGATATTCTCACTATCGACTTCCACCTCACTGCGTACCGTTATGCTGTCATATGAATAACTCGTCACATGTTGTGAATGTTTATTGTGGATCGACAGCATTTTATAAGATACTTCTCTGGATGGTATAGGCTGAATCAGTTTCACTAGCATATGTCCAGACGGAGAGTCAGTGCGATCGTTTATATGTCACGTAGACCCGATCTTGTCACGTGATTGCGATGACGCGGGCCAAGTGTCGGCCTGAACTGCAGTCTGAATGTGGACAGACGGAGAGTCAGTGCGATCGTTTATATGTCACGTGGACCCGATCTTGTCACGCGGTTGCGATGACGCGGGCCAAGTGTCGGCCTGAATGTGGACAGACGGAGAGTCAGTGCGATCGTTTATATGTCACGTGGACCCGATCTTGTCACGCGGTTGCGATGACGCGGGCCAAGTGTCGGCCTGAATGTGGACAGACGGAGAGTCAGTGCGATCGTTTATATGTCACGTAGACCCGATCTTGTCACGTGGTTGCGATGACGCGGGCCAAGTGTCGGCCTGAATGTGGACAGACGACCTTGCGATTCGAGGGGCCCAACTGCATGACTGTATAGCAACCTCACATTCTAATCTCGTTACGCTATTGCGATGCCTCGATTCTACACTTGGCCAACTTTTCTAACATTATCATAATAAAGATAATTTGATTGTAATAGATTTTTGTATTGGTTTATCAACAGAACAAAATATACATATTTCAACATCAATATCCCGCAAATATGCTTTCTTTATAACTGAGTCGAGGCCGAGTGGTTAAAACACTGAACCGTCATTCAGTAGACCGGGGCTCGATTCTCGCCATGGTCGACCATCCTGACAGGGGTTTTTCCTGGTTTCCCTCTGTCGTTCAGGTTGATACTGGGATGGTTCCTTAACAACAGGCCACGACCGACTCCTTCCCACCATCCAAAAACACCTGATAAATTAACCTTTCATCTCATCTTCCCATCATCTCATTCATCATCCACCGACGCCAATAGATCGTGGCCATCAGTAGAGAGCGTCGTTGAACCCAATATAAATAGCTGAGACAATGATGGTTTCTATTACCCATGCAATGATACAGTGTATACATATTCTCAATGCCGGATTTCACATAAACATGCAATTACATTTGTATTTCAACCATTCTTTCCATTCACTCTGCTGAATAATGGTTTCAAAAATACAATCTAGGCGAGTGATTACATCATTCAGGTGTTGTAATTTAGGTGACTGATGTCTGTTAGTTAATAGAGCTAAATTATAGCAGATATGAGTTCACAATAAATCAACTATAAAGCTAGTGATGACTTGAACTATTACAGACCTAAACGTCAAGAAATAACATCATATATGATATTGGAAAGTCTAGGGACATTTTTTTCCATCAAGATTGAACCTTTTACTCCCCAATTGAGGCTTGGGATGGTAGTTAGGATCGTTCGGGCGGGGCTCTCAAGGGCGATCTTACCACCCCTGAGAATAAGTAGAATAAGATGACTCATTGAACAAAAACAATTAATCTGAAGGTGATCATTTCAGGGGTGGGTAACAATTCAACCATTCACATTGAGAAGAAAAAAATTTCTATTTTTTTCCATATACCTTCTTATCATTTTGATCTTTTTCTTCTTTCGTTTGTTTGTTCGATGGTATTGGTACTTTTTTCCATTTTTTTCATGTTGATTCATTTTTATTCATTCATTGATTCATTTATTAATGTATTTATTTTTATCGATCATTCCTATTTATATACATGCATCCATCTTTCATTTTATTTTTTCCATTTCATTTATAATTAATTTTTATCTCATTTATACATTATTATTGACTCTCTATATATCTTTTTTTTGGGGGGGGAGGGTTAACGACGCACTATACTGATGGCTACGATCTATTGGCGTCGGTGGATGGTGAATGAGATGATGGGATGATGAGATGAAAGGTTATTTTATTAGGTGTTTTTGGATGGTGGGAAGGAGTCGGTCGTGGCCTGTTGTTAAGGAACCATCCCAGTATTGACCTGAACGACAGAGGGAAACCACGAAAAACCCCTGTCAGGATGGTCGACCATGGCGGGAATCGAACCCCGGTCTCTCGAATGATGGTTCAGTGTGTTACCACTCGGCCACGCGTCTCGGTACCTATAATATCTTGAAAATGAAAAATGTATTAATTTATGTATAACTTGATTGTTAGTATTTCAATTGTTTTGTTATTTGAACAATCTAACTAAGTGTAGGAAACCAGCCTCGAAGCCAGAACGAGTGCCATGCTTAATAATGCACTCTATGCAGTAATTGAATGCAGATAAATGTTTCATTATGCCAGTTGAAATAACTCTTCTTGTTTCTCTTGGAGAAGCCCAACTAGTGTACTCAGGACAGTAGTTGAACTTTTCAATTTCTGTAATTATCAAATGCAAGTACAACTTTAAATACAGTTATCGCGTATTAATTATAACTCTATGTTCCAACTCAAATACACTCTTCCTTATTCGTAACTATTCATATTATTACTTTTTAGATGAGCTTTAGCGAGGATTCAGTTTGACATACTGAAAAAAATTGGTGTTCATTTTTTTTTTTTTTTTTTTTTTTTTTTTTAATGTTTTTTTGTCGGTTCTCCACAGGTCAGACGGCTACAGCTATCAACTTCAAACTTTTTTTCATAATGGTTCCTCATCTAACTTGGATCTGTATAGTTTTGTGGCATTATCGGATGGTAACTTTTTTTTTTAATGTTTTTTTGTCGGTTCTCCACAGGTCAGACGGCTACAGCTATCAACTTCAAACTTTTTTTCATAATGGTTCCTCATCTAACTTGGATCTGTATAGTTTTGTGGCATTATCGGATGGTAACTTTTTCTTTTATGAATTTAAGAAATTTCAAAAATGCCGATTAAAATAACACGGCGGAAAAAAAAGGAAATATTTTTATTTAAAAAAAAAAATGAAATTCCGCGAGAAGTTGATTCACATTTTGATACACATTTCTGAAATTTTTCAGCCTGATCAGGTGAGCCATTTCGAAGATAAACCATAAAATGTGCTAAATTGGTAGCACTCGAAGCAGTTTTTACCCATTTCTAACTTAAATGTCACCCAATTGGCGAATGTAGGCAAAAGTTTGGCAATGAAGTCGACATACTATTACTTTCCGCTCGTCTAACAACGCGTATATAGCGTTTTCCTAGTTTAAATCATGCCGTGTTGCGTAAGGTCGCTCACTGACAGCTTGATGCAAATTACAGAATTACAGAATACACTTTCATTTTCTTGTGGTTTGTAATTCACTCGGGGCCAAATTCAATGATGTCATATTTTCTAACGAAAAATGTTCAACTCTATATTATACATCATTAAAAACTTTTGAAAATATTTCATTATTCTTTTAATCATTTCATGGTCCAAAGTTTTTCCCGAAATTTACATAAATTTGTATGTTGAGGAAAAGTAAAACTGAACTCGTAGTGTAATAACTAGTCGCTTCGACATTCAATTGTCTTGATTTTATTTCACGGTTGGTAGGATTTGTTCGGTAATGGAATGGAATAGAATATATTACAGGCCTACAACAGGGAAACGCAGGATGTGCGTTGTGAGACGAGCCTATAGAAGTGTAGAAATCTACAATGAAAAATATTCTGTCAGCTCAAACCACATCTACAGACCTTGGATTACTTTGAACGTTTCATCAATTGGTGACACTTGTTGCTTTTTATTGGTTGGTTTCTTAATAGCTTTGATTAATGTGGAAAAATTGGATTATAAATGCGTTTTCTTTGTTATTTCTCATTTGATTGTTGTGCAAATCAATAAAAATGTGCCTGGTATTTTTATTCATATTCAGTGAACATTTTAGAGCCATTGGAAAAAATTAAAAATTCAAGTAGGCCTATTTGCCCTTCTGGGGGATTTTTCAAACTTTCCGATTTTTTTCCCGGTAAAGACGGTTCAGCGATTTTTTTGAAAAACGATCTCAAACAATTCTGATATGTGACACCAGTATGCAGGTAAAGTTTCAAGTTATTAATGTGGTTTCTCTCCTGGCCTGGCCTGTACAAGCTGCGTACAAAGTTACACACACACAAGACAACATGTAATCTTCGCTACGCCCATCTAACTAGGAAAACGCGGGATGCGCCTTGTGAGATGAGCTTAGAAGTATGGCAATCTAGAATGAAAAATAACTTGTCAGCTCAATTTACATCTACGGACCTTGGATTACTTTGAACGTTCAAAATCCTCACCTGCAATTTGTTGATTAGACGAGCTTTAGCGAGGATTCAATTTGACATACTGAAAAAAATTGGTGTTCGTTTTGATGTTTTTTTTTTTTTTTTTTTTTTTTTTTATGTTTTTTTGTCGGTTCTCCACAGGTCAAACGGCTACAGCTATCAACTTCAAACTTTTTTTCGTCATGGTTCCTCATCTAACTTAGATCTGTATAGTTCCACCAATTAATTCAAAACGATTGAAATGAATGAAGAGGAAGGCCGTGACATAACTGATTCTCGTAAGGTTTTTGAACGTTTGGAGTGATCCAAGGTCTGTAGATGTAGATTGGGTTGACAAATTATTTTTCATTCTAGATTTCTATACCCCTAAGCTCGTCTAACAACGCGCATCCCGCGTTTTCCTAGTATTTACAGTGCTGCAACCTGTCGCAAATACACTTTGCAAAGCCAATTGATCCAAATATTCAATCAAAATGTACACGTTTATTGCGTTTTCTTCATTATTTCTCATTCGATTGTTGTAAAAATCTCTGAAAAGGTGTATAATAGTATTTTTCATATTCTGTGAGAATTTGAGAGCTTTTGAAAAATTCTTCTTTTTCAAGTATTTTTCCTCCGGGTTATTCTTATGAAGATTTTCCAAACTTTCCGATTATTTTCCGGAAAAACCTTCCGACCGATTCCTCTGACAATCCCAACCTATTCTGGTATGGCACCAACGTTCAGAAAAATTTTCAAGTTGATTAATTCATTTCTCTGACCTGTATGCCGCGTACATAATTACAAAAAAAAAAAAAAAAAAAAAAACATAAAAACGAAGCCCATTTTTTTTCAGGGTGTGAAATGGAAAGCTTCGCTACGCTCATCTAATAAGTGATACTAAGAAATAAACTACACACACATTATAACATACAGTAACAGTAAACAATGAACAAACAGTGGCGGTGTAGAGAAGAGTGCAAAAATACTTACGAAGTGTAAGATATCTTTGATCACTATTAATCTTAAGCAATCAAGTTACATCAAGTGGAGAAAAAAGTAATCGATAGCAAAAATATCGAGTGTTGCACAATAATACACATGATCGAATCTAATCATGCACATAATCGAACCCCGGTCTCCTGAATGACTGGCGGGAACTGTTGACGCCTTGAAAAGTGAAACTTCGGACTGCAACAGTTGTCCGGCCCGAGATTGAATGTTCTTGGCTGCATTTGACGGTCGGTGGTATGTGCTCCGTGTCAAGCTATTGAACGACTATGTTCTGCTGTCTTGAACTGTCTGTAGTCTGTGTAATGAAGAACAAGGCTTGTTATTCAGGCCCCTCACCGCGACTGTCACCTGGAATAACGTCTCAGACCTGGCTAGCTCCAGGAGACTGAGAACTGTGATTGGTTTCCATAGTTACTATAGTAGAGCCAAGTACCAGCAGCATGTCCAGTATTTGAATATTTCCATTGTTGTCCGCACAAAATCCCATCACTGTGAGCTAGATATAGGTATAACTTCTCTGCGTTCCAAGAGACCGTGACTGTGTTATTATCTGGTATTGTCATGGTATTTAGCTCTTCTAAAGAACATTAACCAATCGTCTGTTGGATCTAGCTGGGCCTGGGACGGTGAGGGTCCGAAGTAAAGAGTTGCGCGAGACGGGCACTATAGAATACCCCTGAGGAATCGAATCGCTTCTATTTCCGTCTCGCGACATCGCGACCCGCCCTCTGTTCTATGCCCTCACTGTGCCACTGTTACCACGGACCGGAGATTCTTTCTCTGTGCATGCTGATATACTATCACTTCTGTGCATTATGCACGGGCAGTGAATACCAGACAGAAGAACAACCTACACCCAGCTGAGTTGAAACGTACTGGGAAAACGCTATATACGCGTTGTTAGACGAGCGGAAAGTAATAGTATGTCGACTTCATTGCCAAACTTTTGCCCAAATTCGCCAATTGGGTTACATTTTAGTTATAAATGGGTAAAAACTGCTTCGAGTGTGTACCAATTTAGCACATTTCATGTTTTTTTTCTTCAAAATGGCTGACCCGATCAAGCTGAGAATTTCCAGAAATGTGTATCAAAATGTTATTCAACTTCACACAAAATTTCAATTTTTTTGAAAATAAAAAGTTTTTAATTTTTTTCCCGCCGTGTTATTCTAATGGGTATTTTTGAAATTTCTAAAATTCTTAAAAATAAAAGTTACCACCCGATAATGCCACAAAACTATACAGATCTAAGCTAGATGAGGAACCATAATGAAAAAAAGTTTGAAGTTGATAGCTGTAGCCGTTTGACCTGAGGAGAACCGACCAAAAAATATATTGAAAAAAAAAAAAAACATAAAAACGAACACCAATTTTTTTCATTATGTCAAATTGAATCCTCGCTAAAGCTCGTCTAAAAATCACTGAATATGACCCAGTACATGCGGGGACGGTACTTTATAACAAACTCCCAGAAAAATGTAAAAGTTTCGCTAGCAATAGAACGTCTTTTAAGCTTAATGTCGAGAAGTTTCTAATTCACCACAGCTTTTATAACGTGAGGGAATATTTATCGAACGAAGGTTGTGGCTGTCTGTAGTCAATTATTGGAATTTTATATTTGAAAGCATCACCTTACATGTATTGTCAACACAACTTAAACTTGTCACGATCCTATATGTCTATCAATCTTATTATTTAAACTAGGAAAACGCGGGATGCGCGTTGTGAGATGAGCTTAGAAGTATGGCAATCTAGAATGAAAAATATCTTGTCAGCTCAATTTACATCTACAAACCTTGACTTACTTCAAACGTTCAAAAACCTCACATGCAACTTGTTGATATTTATAGTAACCTGCAACCTGTCGCATAAACACTTTGCAAAACCAATTGATCCAAATATTCAATAAAATGTACACGTTTATTGCGTTTTCTTTATTATTTCTCATTCGATTGTTGTAAAAATCTCTGAAAAGGTGTATAATAGTATTTTTCATATTCTGTGAGAATTTGAGAGCTTTTGAAAAATCCTTGTTTTCCAAGTATTTTTCCTCCGGGTTATTCTTACGAGGATTTTCCAAACTTTCCGAGTATTTTCCGGAAAAACCTTCCGACCGATTCCTCTGAATAACAATCCCAACCTATTCTGGTATGACACCAACGTTCAGAAAAAGTTTCAAGTTGATTGATTCATTTCTCTGACCTGTATGCCGCGTACATAATTACAAAAAAAAAAAAAAAAAACATAAAAACGAAGCACATTTTTTTTCAGGGTGTGAAATGGAAAGCTTCGCTACGCTCATCTAATTATTTTAATATTTTATTTTATATATTGTTAACTATAGTTACTTGTTATTATTATTGTTATTAATCCAGACAACTTTTAAGACCTGCTTGTTATGTTAACGATATTATTTATAACTCGTACATAATGGTATGAACAAAAACCCAATAAATGAAATGAAACGAAATGAAAGTTATATTGAGCCAAAACTAAAACAGAGGTTTCCAAGAACGAAGAAAAAATACTGTATTTTTTTGAAATTTTTTTTTTTCATGAAACTCGATAGTGTAATTGTTTTGCAATTGACGCGATTGATGAGAGATAGGATCGTTCGGACGGTGCACCGCAAGCTGGGACGTTTACTATGCCTTGTGCGGGCCTCGAACCCATGCCCAACGGTGAGTTCGGTTTCTGAAGCGGTGCCTCAGCTGACTGAGCTACCGAGGGCGGATATGGGATAACTCATCATTCAAACAATGGATGTTTAGGTGATTATCCCAGGTATAGTTGACAGTTCAATTGTTTACATTGGGGAGAAGAAAACGTATCTCCTCATTTTCTTAATGCTTTTTTCTTCTCATCATTCAAATCGAAAACTGGATGTAAAAATAGAAATCAATCTACGGACGATGAATTGGTATAGTCTGGACTTCGGAAAAGCGGAGGGGTGGGGGGGGGGGGGCACTTTCGGTTCCGATCACAAAAAATCTTCGAAACTATATTCAAGTACCATAAAGTGGGGTGACTTTAACCCACTGGTGTGACTTTGCCCTTTTGTTGGAAAAAGTTTCAAACTGTTACAAATGAGAAAGTTTTAATTTTATCGTATCTATTTCGATACGTATTTTGATTTTGATACGCATCTATTGAAATGCAAAAAAATGGTTAGGATGAAATTAAAACTTTCTCATTTGTAGCAGTTTGAAACTTTTTCCAACAAGAGGGCAAAGTCACACCAGTGGGTTAAAGTCACCCCTCTTCACCAGGTATGTAAATTTTCAAAATTTATAATATTTTGAACATTGTAGTATAAACAAAAATTAATTATCTTTCAGTATATGGTGTGTATAAATGACGAGTACAATGCCACCCTCGGTAGCTCGGTCAGCTAAGGCACTGCTTCAGAAATCGAACTCACCGTTGAGCGTGGGTTCGAGTCCCGCATAAGGCATGGGTTTTTGTAAGCATTATCAGTCCATAGCTTCATAATCACCTGCTCATTCGTACCCCCGTATAACCTAGCTGTTGGCGGGGACAATAATCAACAGATTTACAACAAAAAGTATTATTATTATTATAATTTTTGCAGAAAATTATAGTCACAGACTGCGCAGTCCTGGTGTTGATATTCATTGGTTCCAAATAATTAAAATGGGGTAGTAAAATCGCTCTTGTGGTGCCCCGTCCAAACGATCCTACCTTCCATCCATAGCCTTAATTGGGGAACAATGATTTTGTATCAAGTTTCGATGTTATAAAAAAAAAATTATCATTATTGATAAGATTCTTATCATTGTTATCGTTGCATATAAATAGCTGTACAGTCATCGTGTTTGTGGTTATCCCTCGGACCAACATTTGACGGTAGGCCCATCTGGTAAACACAATGGCCTGTTGATCTGGGACCGAGAGCGGCTTGTTCTTGGCAAGCGCTCGCTCTGGGGCAATGGACACAAGAGGATGCCAGAGACAAAGAACAAGGAGACGGTTCAAGGTCATGGCCAATGACGGCTGGGCACCGAGCGTACGGGAAGAATGGAGCGGTGTGGGTGGAGAGATTGGGAGGAGGGGGGGAGGGGGGGAGGGGGGGAGAGGGGGGAACACGACCGGGTGAGCAACTTGCAACGTGCAGGCATCAACTGAAATAACATTGTCGTATGCATTCCTCCGCTGCTCAGTCAGCTGAGGCACTGCTTTAGAAACTGTCAAGTCACCGGGTTCGAGTCTCGCTCAAGGTTTTTCTAAACACTGGAGTCGATTTAGCGAAATATCAGTTTCTTGGTGATAACTTTTGAACGGTATGAGATATCAACATTCTGATACACGAGAAATACAGATAATTATAATAGCTTTGAGATGATATAAATTATAACTATTCAAGTCATGTCGCATAACTGTCAAGCGTATACAGATAAAAGAACACATTTTTTAGTTGTCAACTCTTGACAGTTATGCGACATGACTTGAATAGTTATATCTTATATCATCTTGAAGCTATTATAATTATCTATGTTTCTCGCTTATCAGTATTTTGATATCTCAAACCATTCAAAAGTTATCACCAAAAAACTGATATTTCACTGAATCGACCCTAGTGGACTCTTTAACATCACATCATAGATTCATAATCACCTGCTCATTCGTATCCCCGTATAACCTAGCTGTTGGTGGGGTCGTTAAGCAAACAATGATCACTTGGCTCGCATTTGGAGGCCACCCGCACCACAGCCTCGGTATTGTTATGTTCCACGGACAACGCCATGCATTGTTTCAGCTAGAAACGAAGAAAGGTTGCCAAACTATATATTAGCCTCTAATTGGTCATTGTGCAAGAAAAAAACATCGACGAAAATATTATTCAACAATCAGAATGGAAATAATACGCGTTATAACCTCTCGACAGTAATTTGTTTCAAAAATTTTGTTGAAAAAATGAAACAAAGTTAGAGACAATGGATGACATGAAATATATATATATATATATATATATATATATATATATATATATATAAATATACATATATTTATATATACATATATACACATATATATATATATATATATATACATATATATATATATATATATATATATATATATATATATATATATATATATATATATATTTATATATATATATATATATATATATATATATAAATATTTGTATATATATATATATATATATATATTTACACACATATATATATATATATATATATATATATATATATATATATATATATATATATATATATATATATATATATATATATATATATATATATATATGATTTATATATATATATATATAAATTATATATATATATATATATATATATATATATATATATATATGTGTATATATATATATATATATATATATATATATATATATATATATATATATATATATATATATATATATATATATAAACATATATTTAATATATCAAGTTTTTCCTAAGCCGCTGCCGACAATACGGTTTCACTCGAACGCAGTTTAACAATAGCAACAAACTGTTAATTACAAGAAACAACATCTAGTAATAATATTGAGAATGATGAATATTCGTGGAAATGCTGACAAAGCATTACGCAGCGAATGATTGACCGTGTGTTGCCATCGCACCGCTGTCTGGGGGGAATGGGGAGGGGGGGGGGGAGGGGGGGGTCAGACGGCGCTCATGTAGGCCCACCGAAAAGATGCGTCACGGAATGCCGGCTGGATGCTGTGAAGATTCATCTCAAGGTCCGCGTTCGAACAATGGCGGGCTTTCTCGACAGATTGGAAGGTTTTCAGGGTGTGTGCCGACAAAACTCGGTCTCACTTTGTTTATATGATTATATAACGTGTATACGTCATACTCTGTGATGCGGTTTCATGCTTGTGGAGTAACGTATAATGGTGTCAATTAGATCAAAGGCTACGTCAACTTCGCTGAGAATATCGGCACATTTAGCTTGGGCCCACTCGTTCCTTGTGATCCGGAAGGTGAGGGGCAGATCGGGCCTTTATGATGTGGTTTCATGCTTGTGGAGTAACGTATAATGGTGTCAATTAGATCAAAGGCTACGTCAACTTCGCTGAGAATATCGGCACATTTAGCTTGGGCCCACTCGTTCCTTGTGATCCGGAAGGTGAGGGGCAGATCGGGCCTTTATGATGTGGTTTCATGCTTGTGGAGTAACGTATAATGGTGTCAATTAGATCAAAGGCTACGTCAACTTCGCTGAGAATATCGGCACATTTAGCTTGGGCCCACTCGTTCCTTGTGATCCGGAAGGTGAGTGGCAGATCGGGCCTTTATGATGTGGTTTCATGCTTGTGGAGTAACGTATAATGGTGTCAATTAGATCAAAGGCTACGTCAACTTCGCTGAGAATATCGGCACATTTAGCTTGGGCCCACTCGTTTCTTGTGACCCGGAAGGTGAGGGGCAGATCGGGCCTTTATGATGTGGTTTTATGCTTGCGGAGTAACGTACAACGGTATGCCGTAGAACATGGTTAATTAATATTTGATTATGTATTTATTGGATCAAAGACTGTTAACGCGCTCGCTTCATGTGATCCGGGAGGGATGAGGGGTAGATGAGGCTTTGGTTCGATCACCGCCGCCACCTTCCATCTTCACCGGGCTTCTCCGGTTTCCCTCTGAAATCTCAGCCAACGCCGGGATGGTTCTCACGATATTGGCCACGACCGCTTCCTTCCCACTATCCTCCCCGACACTATCTAAGGAACCTTATTAAGCTATGCTTTGTTTTCCTTGTTCTTCTTAAACACTCATATTATTTTCATATTAGTGATATTGTGATCAGATTTAAATGTCATTTATATTATATTATTTTCGTCATTATATTCCTTCTGTAACTATTTATTTATTCATTTTCATTTTTTTTTAATTTGATTTTATCAAAAAATAATGCTACCCACATAAGCCGAAGCTTGTGTGTGGAAAAGGAGAATGAATAAGTGTGAATCAAACAACAAATAATGATCTTGAAATGTGTAGGTTTTGATAAGAATAGTGATATGAAAATTCAAATTACTAAGCATAAATATTCAATCAATCAAGTTGATCAAGTGTTAACAACATTGAATAAAATGGATGAAAACCTTCCTATCGTCCCAATAATCATTGATCCGACGCCAATAGACCTCAATCATCCTCACATTGCGTCGTCAACCCTACATGAATAAGGCGAATGATTTCACTGAGAGAAAATGTGCGTGTGGAAAACAAAAGAAAAGTGCGTATAGTCAACAGGTCACAAGAAAATACCAATGAAATACAAAATGTTGACTGAAATTTATTCCACAGCACTGAGGCATTCAGTGTCTTAACTGAGCCATCCCAGATCTAACCCCGTTCTCCTGAATGACGGTTCAATGTTATAACCACTCGACCACACGTCTCAGTGCATTCTTATATTTTAATTCTTATTAATGCTTGATATAAATCAATTAGTTACGTACTACAATGATATAAGTGATGGTTTATACATATTTTTTTTTAAAATTTTTTATTCGTGTTCTCACAAAGATTTCAGTACAATTTCGTAGACCCGCAAAGTGACAAAAAGTTGACTTGTCTGCGGGTCTACTAACATTTTATACATAAGAAAAACAAATTACAAATAAGTATATCAAGTGTGAACACTTACGCACGTACATTTTGATAATAATGATGAAAATATCAATTTTAATAAAAAATAATAATTATAATGATAAGAATCCACATTTTGAAATTATGAACTATTTCCAGTTATTTGGAATATACACTGTGAAATGAATTAGTTTTATTTCTCATGAAATATATGATAATTTGATAATATCAATTTTTTAAATTCTATTTTTACTGTGGATATTTTTTCCAAACAAAGTAATTCGGGTCTGATTTTATTAAACAATTCAGGGATTAGTACTCGTTTCTCCTGGTTCCCGTAAGAATTAATAGTGATTGGTTGTAATAATCTATCCTTATTTCTTGTTGTATGTATATGATCAGAAGTATTTCTGTGCTCCTGGTTGAAGTAATACGTTATTATGAATGAGAAGAAATGTAGCTGCCAAAATAATAAAAATAATGCCAAAATAATGATGATAATATACAGTATAATCAATAACCGATATGATGATATTTAGCAATAATGGAGTTAGTATGAAGTGTAGGGCCTATAACTTATATGGAAATGATAGTAATCTAGTATAAATATAATCATGAATATTGGAATAGTTTCTCTGTGAGAAGAATAAGGAGAACAAAACAAGTACCATTGGTGTGGAACTGGTTGATGAATGTACTGGACACAGCTATAGTAGATATATCTGAGAGAACTCGGTGAAATGGAGTTGAGTAGATGCTTGTTTTTTGTCTTGTAAGAAGAGTTGTCTCTTTCATGAGGTCATCTTCTGATGAGTGTGGGACCATCTCCTCAGAACTGACTCTCTCTCTCTCTCTCTCTCTCTCTCTCTCTCTCTCTCTCACACCCTCTTCTCCTCCTAGGGCGGCCTGGTGGAAAACAAAACACTCACACATAATTAGAGAACATGGCAGTGCACGGAAGATGACAGTTCTTGTCGATGTATTTAGTAGCCACATGTAGCTCAGTTGCTAGAGCACCCTAAAATCTGACGCTGAAATCGATCCAGTATATTTGTAAGATTAAACCTGTGTTAATTGTTCTGTAGATGAATTAGTATAAATAATTCCCTTCCTTGTCTTGTATAACAGGTAAGGCCTGAGGTACCCAAGCCTTTGCCGAAAGATCATTTATACACCTGTTATTGGATGAGCGTAGCCAAGAGTTCCATTTCATTTAACGAAAAAAATGGTCTTTTTTTTTATTTTTTTTATTTGCTTTTAACGACGCACTGTAATGATAACTGAGATCTATTGGCGTCGAATGAATGATTAATGAGATGATGGGATGATGAGATGGTGGTTTTGGTTTTTATGGGTAGTGGGAAGGAAGCGGTCGTGGCCTATATTGTGAGAACCATCCCAGCATCAGCCTAGACTACAGAGGGAAACCACGATGCACCCCTGTAAAGATGGACGGTGGCGGGGATCGAACCGGGTCCGATATGTCCCTCACCTCCCGGGCTTCTTTTTTATGTTTTTTTTTAATTTTGTACGCGGCATCATACACGTCAGGACGAACAAATTGACTTGAACATTGTTCTGCATATTATTGTCGCAACAGAATAGGTTGGGATTGTTTAAAAAAAAATCAGTTGAACGGGTTTTCCGGAAAAAATAGGAAATTATGGAAAATCCCCATGAGGAAAACACGGAGAGAAAATACTTGAAAATATAAATTTTTGGAAAAGCTTTAAAATTCTCAGTGTTCATATGAGAAAAGCTATTACACATATTTCCAGTGATTTTCACAACAATCGAATAAGAAATAACAAAGAAAACGCAATAAAAGTATACATTTGATTAAATATCAGGATCAGTTAGATTTGCAGAGTACATATGCGACAGGTTGCAGCACTACAAATATCAACAAGTTGCAGGTGTGATTTTGTCAAACGTTCAAGATGATCCAAGGTCTGTGGATGTAGATTGAGCGGACAGAATATTTAAAATTATTAATTTCCATACTTCTGAGCTCATCCCACAATGCGTTATACTGCGCTATCCTAGATGCACACCACACCATTGTGTGGAGTCTAACGGCTTCCGTTTTGCTTGTGGAAATGGCATTGGCTTCACATGCAATTCGCACGTGTGTGTTCGCAACCTTTCACTTTCTAATCGACATCTTCGGCGTCGGCAAGCACTCTTTCGAATTGGTTTCCGTTTTACAAACCGGTGTAAAGGAATCGTTTTACTGCGGGATAACTTTACTGTACAGTAAAAAAATCCCGGGAAAACTTTACTGTACAGTACAAAAATCCCGGTAGATTATTATGGGAGCTGGTATATTATTATAGCATTGAAAAACATATCAGTAATAAAATACTGGGAAAAAATCAGAGAGAAAAATTCCCACAATACCAGAAGAGGGATTTTTACATAACCAATAATGCGCAACTACTACATAGGGTGACTAAAATAAAACACTGGGATAAGATTATACTGAAAGGTGCACAACAGGTATGACATACAAATATGCCGGGATATTTTTATGTATACAAGTAAGCTGGGAATTTTTCTCTCTGATTTGTCCCCAGTATTTTATTACTGATATGTTTTTCAATGCTATAATAATATACCAGCTCCCATAATAATCTACCGGGATTTTTGTACTGTACAGTGAAGTTTTCCCGGGATAAGTTTACTGTACACTAGGCAAACGCGTTATGTGTTTCCGCGTTGATGGATGAGCTGGAACATATCAACTTATCTTTGGATTGGTTATTATATATATATACACCTTGAGATCCAAACCATTACATCACTGCCATCTTATTTTACATTATTAATTTATTGGATGAGCGAAGCGAAGACTCAATTACACTATACCGAAAAAAAGTGCCTTTTTTTTTTTTTTTTTTGTTTTGTTTTTTTGTTCGCGCTCTACAGGTCAAACAGAAATTCAGATCATGATGAAACTAGGCACACACATGAACCCCTATCTGACTTGATGCTGAATAGTTTTAAGGCGCGATCGGTTGCACCACTTCTGAGAAAACTCATTCCAAAGTTTTCAAAAATCCCATTAGAATAAGCCAGAGGAAAACATTCGTGAAAAATATTTCATCTGAGAGGATTCAAATTCTCAGAGAATTTCAATCTGATAATGATACACATTATTCCGAACTTTTACTCAAATCGGATCAGCCGTTTCGATGTAAAAAAATATATAATGTTATTTGTGTCAATTATTCAAAGCTATTAAGATACCTATTAAATCAAAGCAACAAGTGTCACCACTTGATTGTAAACGATTAAAACAAAGCCTTCTTTATTATTATATAAATTATTAATGTAAAATAAGATGGCAGTGATGTAATGGTTTGGATCTCAAGGTGTATATATATATAATAACCAATCCAAAGATAAGTTGATATGTTCCAGCTCATCCATCAACGCGGAAACACATAACGCGTTTGCCTAGTATAATAATAAAGAAGGCTTTGTTTTAATCGTTTACAATCAAGTGGTGACACTTGTTGCTTTGATTTAATAGGTATCTTAATAGCTTTGAATAATTGACACAAATAACATTATATATTTTTTTACATCGAAACGGCTGATCCGATTTGAGTGAAAGTTCGGAATAATGTGTATCATCAGATTGAAATTCTCTAAGAATTTGAATCCTCTCAGATGAAATATTTTTCACGAATGTTTTCCTCTGGCTTATTCTAATGGGATTTTTGAAAACTTTGGAATGAGTTTTCTCAGAAGTTGTTAAACCGATCGCGCCTCAAAACTATACAGCATCAAGTCAAATAGGGGTTCATGTGTGTGCCAAGTTTCAACTGATTTTGAATTTTTGTCTGACCTGTGGAGCGCGAACAAAAAAAAAAAAAAAAAAAAAAAACAGGCACTTTTTTTTCGGTATAGTGTAATTGAGTCTTCGCTTCGCTCATCCAATAATCTCCTTCCGGGATATTATTACTGTACATAATGCTATACCGCAGTAAAGAAATACTGCCACACCGGGCCCAAGTGAAATAGATAGAAGTCTTAGGACATGGATTGTAGAGCCTAGCCCATCTATCTTCTTTGCCATCTCGCACATACCACTAGACTAGAGACTGAGACGCGTGGCCGAGCGGTTAGTACACTGAACCGTCATTCAGGAGACCGGGGTTCGATTCCCGCCATGGTCGACCATCCTGACAGGGGTCTAACTTGGTTTCCCTCTGTCGTTCAGGTTGATACTGGGATGGTTTCTTAACAACAGGCCACGACCGACTCCTTCTCACCATCCAAAACATTTAATAAAATACCCTTCCATCTCTTCATCCCAACATCTCATTCATCATCCACCGACGCCAATAGATCGTAGCCATCAGTACAGGGCGTCGTCGGTGAAGATGCGACTAGAACGTGTCTTTGCGTCATCTGTACATTCTTGTGTAGGATACGTGTTTGTGAGAGGAAGTGAGCGCACCACGGCGCAGACTCCGACCTTGACAGGATGTGGGTCTGGAAGATTTGCTCTCACAAGATCACGTGACCCTGGACCCCGTCTCACGTGATTCTATCCATGCATCTGTTGGGATCTCATTCACTTACACTGTATACTGTTCACCCAAACATCTATTGGCGTCAGTGATTATTGTTTGCTTAACGACCCCGCCAACAGCTGGGTTATACGGGGGTACGAATGAGTGGGTGATTGTTAAACTATGGGGTGGTGATAAGAGAAAGGACGTTTACAAAAACCCATGGCTTATGCGGGACTCGAACCCACGCCCAACGGTGACTTCAGTTTCTGAAGCGGTGTCTCAGTTGGCCGAGCTACCGAGGGCGGCTATTGGCGTCGGTGGATGATGAATGAGATGGTGGGATGGTGTGATGGTGTTAATTTTTCAGGTGTTTTTGGATGGTGGGAAGGAGTCGGTCGTGGCCTGTTGCTAAGGAACCATCCCAGTATTGACCTGAACGACAGAGGGAAACCACGATGCACCCCTGTCAGGATGGTCGACCATGGTGGGAACGAACCTCGCCCTCCTGAATGACGGTTCAGTGAATTAACCACTCGGCCACTCGTCTCGGTTTTTTTTTGTAATGAGAGATTAGCAGACGTACGAGAAAAATCACGATGTAAATTTTATTTTGTATTTTGTATTTCATCGAAACCTGATACAAAATCCTTGTTCCCCAACTGAGGCTAGGGATGAACAGAGAGGTTGTTTGGAGGGCGCCACAAGGAGGATCTTACCAGTTACCTCCCCGAGAATAATCATAGAATACAATTGATATTAGTAATCATCATTATCATGTAATCGATTACCAACAATATAACTTGGATAATAATTACAGGGGTAGCCAACAATCCAAACATTCACTTTGGAGGAAGAAATCTCCGATCTTCTCATATCAAATCTTCTCATATTATCTTTTTCCCCTTCTTATTCTTCGATTCTTTTTTCTTCCTTCTTTGTTCTCATTTTATCATAATATGGGTTATTATTTCTTTACGATTTCTTTTTTGTAATTGAAAAAATATATCAGAGCTAAAATGAACATTCTATTTCTGAATCAAATTATTCAAATAACATTTGAAACTAAACATATACACTTGAAAATTGTAACGAAATTGAAGTTTTTCCAATGCAAACCGTAGTTTCTATTTGTGTAGGACTGTTTACAAAAACAATTATGCGTAATGTATAATAGGTAATACGTAAGGTAGCATTTCAACCAATATTAAATATATATTCATATATTTTTTACATAACACCAGACCTACTTAATTGTATACATTTATCCTAATTTATAATTACACACCTGGTGACCTGTTCTACGAGTCTCTATATAACGAAGTCAAACTGAATAAAAAACTGGGTATCATTATATTATGGTTATTAATATATTATGTTTATATAGAGAAACAAAACGTCTAGATACTTATAAACCAAACCAAATCATACATGCAAGTTTCATTCTTAGCTTATCGATATTATGAACATAGAATAATATATGTATTGTGTGATATTATATGAAACCCTTCGAACTGTTTGATCCTTTGATCCTTATATTCTGTTTAACATGCTATGGAAATAATTCTATACAATCAAACCACATCGTGGCTTAGCGGGGATATACACAATCCGATATGTATACTATAGCTTGAATCAATAAAGAAACCTTCTCCAAAAAAATATATATCAAATATATATATATATATATATATACATATATATATATATATATATATATATATATATATATATATTCATATATATATATATATATATATATATATATATATATATATATATATATATATATGTATATATATATTTATATATATATCTATATTTATATATATATATATATATATATATATATATATATATATATTTTTTTTTTTATATATATATATATATATATAATATATATATATATATATATATATATATATATATATTTATCTCTCTCTCTCTCTATATATATATATATATATATATATATATATATATATATATATATATATATATATATATATATATATATATATATATATACCCATATATATATATATATATATATATATATATATACCTATACATATATTATATATATATATATATATATATGTATTATATATATATATATATATATATATATATATATATATATATATATATATATATATATTATATCATTAATATTGATGATTATTGCTTGCTCAACAACCCCACCAACAGCTAGGTTATACGGGGGTACGAATGAGCAGGTGATTATGCAACTATGCAGTGATGATAAGTGTCAACAAAAACCCATGCCTTATGCGGGACTCGAACCCACGCCCAATGGTGACTTCAGTTTCTGAAGCGGTGCCTCAGCTGACCGAGCTACCGAGGGTGGCATCATCATCATTATAAGACAAAAGTGGCCGAAAATTTATAAAACAGATGTTGAATTGAAATATTCGCTTCGTCCATGCCTTCCTATGCGATACCTACAAATTTCCACTCTCGGGCCACACTTAAAAAAACCCGTTTCCAAACAAACCTATAAATAAAAAAGTAGTTTCTTGTATTTTTATAATTAAACATCGGTCGTTTATTGCATCACGCATAATATATAGGCTATTGGGCTAGGATCATAAATGTTTTACTTATACTTATATAGATATAATTTACATCAATTAGACAGAAAAAAAAGTAAGTATCTTATTTCGCCTATCAGCTGTCTATCAGTTAACACGAGTGTTGTCCGTTAACTGGCAGGTGGTTAGCGGGTAGATCCGACAGGGGCAGGTGCTGTAGCAAGGTGCCCCCCCCCCCTCCCCCCCCCCCCTCCCCCGCGAGCCCTTATTGCCGTGTAGCCCGTGCCAAGTTACCGGCGTGGTGAACACCTACGTGAGGAATGTGCTGGTGCATCACGTTTTGTCTCGGTCAGGAGAGGCTGCGAGCGACCGTCTCTCGTATGGTGCAACAGCGGCGCGCGGGTGGTTCGCACGGTCACCTGCAGGGGGGTTGTGTTGTGATGAGCTATCGGTCTACCTGGGAAGAAGATAGTCCGCCCGCTAGATAGACTTGTGTGGATATAGTTGGATTCATGCAAGAAGTTTCCTGTTCCAAATGGGATGTCTATTTATATATTTATATTGAGTTTAAGACGCACTCTACTGATGGCTACGATCTATTGGCGTCGGTGGATGATGAATGAGATGGTGGGGTGATGAGATAAGTTATTTAATTGTGTTTTTTTTTATAGTGGGAAGGAGTCGGTCGTGGCCTGTTGTTAAGGAACCATCCCAGTATCAACCTGAACGACAGAGGGAAACCACGAAAACCAGACGACTATGGCGGGAATCGAACCCCGGTCTCCTGAATAACGGTTTAGTGTGCTAGCCAGTCGATCACTTGTCTCAGTGAAATGGTTTGTGTAGTGACGAGAAGGCTATGCAAAATATATCACTTTTTTCATTCTAATGCTGCTTAATGGCGTGATACCAATCATGAATGGTATGAGCTAGATATCGTTATTCCAACGCTGAGGTAAAACAGGTGATTCAGATAGCTTCAAGACGGTACAAGTTGTAGTTCTTCAACTCACACCGCACAACTGTCACGTGTAAACAGCTGAAAACACACTTCTAGCTGTTTACCTGACAAATACGTGACCGGCACATGGTTAACGCGCTCGCTTCGTGCGATCCGGTAGGTGAAGAGGCATATCGGACCCGGTTCGATCCTCGCCACCGTCCATCTTTACAGGTGTTTTTGTGGTTTCCCTCTGTAGTCTGGGCTAATGAATGGTTCCTACAATATAGGCCACGACCGCTTCCTTCCCGTTACCTAAGAAACCGTCATCTCATCAATAATTCATCCGATGCCAATAGATGTGAGTTATCATTATAGTGTGTCGTTAAACCCAATAGCAATAGGATAATGTGTTCTGGACTTGCGGAAACTGGGATGCTTGGGGTCTATCTGCGGCGAATAAGTGTAGCTCGCTCCTGGTAGACAGATTATTGTTGTTAATTAAAAACAGTCCAGAGATTATTATTATTTGCTTGGTGTAACTGAGTCTCTTGGCTTTTATTTCAGACGTCGACTTTCATTTGTTCCATGTGAAGCTGTCTGTACACATCGTTTGATCGAACCGACAAACAAAAGCAAGATGATCATCAAAATCTGGAGCTGCATCGCGAAACAACGGTTACCATAGCGACAACGGTTACCATAGCGACAACGGTTACCATAGCGACAACGGTTATCATAGCGACAACGGTTACCATAGCGACCACGTTCTTCAGTGGTATGTATTTATAAACTCTCTATTCTATGTGTGTTGTTTTGTGTAATTACTCTGTCACGGTGAAGACGTAACACCTAGCAACACAGGCTGAAGAGCGGGGTCTGCATCTGCCTCTACCACTATCTCTAATTCTGATTTCGACTCTGACTCTAACTCCAACTCCACCTCCTCCACTGTGTGCCTCTCACTTGTCGCTGTCAGCCCCGAGACCAAGGTCAGAGGGTATGACCTGCTCTGGGGTCGAACGAGGGAACATTTAGGAGAAAAGAGACCGTGCATTGAGGTTCGAATCGTGAGCAAACGCGGACGAAATTGACCTTGAAGTGAATAAGTCTTCTTGGTCCTTTTTTTTAGGAATCATTTTTATACCACCCAAGAGGAATCGGTCTTGTACCTGAACCTCGAGTCATGTTATACTGACTGTAGGCAAACCCAGTGTAAACCAACTCAGTGGTTCTATATTCAAATAATTCCAACAAGAGTGCGTTCAGTCATCAACCAATAAGAAACCAACTCAGTGGTTCTATATTCAAATAATTCCAACAAGGGTGCGTTCAGTCATCAACCAATGAGAAACCAACTTAGTGGTTCTATATTCAAATAATTTCAACAAGGGTGCGTTCAGTCATCAAGCAATAAGAAACCAACTCAGTGGTTCTATATTCAAAAAATTCCAAAAAGGGTGCGTTCAGTCACCAAGCAATAAGAAACCAACTCAGTGGTTCTATATTCAAAATAAAAACTTATAAGTCCACGAAATTGGTCTGTCAGATAATAATATCACGTCTCGTATAAATCGTATTTTTCCTCAATGAAATACGCAAGAAAAGTAATTTACTGCACCAACAAACGTACGTTATCTTATATATACTCATACCACAGATAATCGAGCTAAATATTTCATATTTAGCTCGATTATCTGTGATTTAGCTCGATTATCTGTGATTTATCTCGATTATCTGTGCTTAGACGAGGGGTAAACAACTAGTACATTTGGTGTACACCTTATTTCCGATTTCAAGGAATTTCAGGGAGATTTCAAGGGATTTTAGGAAGATTCCAAGGAATTTCAGGGAGATTTCAAGGGATTTTAGGAAGATTCCAAGGAATTTCAGGGAGATTTCAAGGGATTTTAGGAAGATTCCAAGGAATTTCAGGGAGATTTCAAGGAATTTCAGGGAGATTTCAAGGGATTTTAGGAAGATTCCAAGGAATTTCAGGGAGATTTCAAGGGATTTTAGGAAGATTTTAAGTGATTTCAAGGAGGTGTTAAGGGATTCCAGGAGCTCGTACTCATGCAAGCATGTGTGTCATATACGTCAAGCCAAACAGTTCTTTGGTTAGCATCCATGCGTTTTATCATAATATGTATACTGTAGATATTAAATAGAGGCCCAAATAGACAAACTAATTTACCGGCTTATTATGCACAATTATCACGGACTCTTGGTGCTGGTATATAGTGATGTTATCTATTTATGGATAGTACCTCACGCTCCGATGCGGGTCATTGAATGACCTTGTACGCGTAACCTTGGCTTTGCGTATACGTGCTTTGTTTGCTTGTATTGTCTAGCGGGATGGCCAGGTGAAAAACCTGACAATACTAATGTTAAATAAATTTGATATATTTTAATGATTGTCCGTTTTCAAGGTTTTAATTGTGTTTCTATTTCATGTTGAGATTATTATCGAAATATTCATGCAAGTGATGCATAAACCGTACTTTATTTGTGTTTTTGTTACGTGGGAATGTGTTTCGGTGGAACTATAGTTGGGACTTTACTTGAAATATCTGCTTCAGTTTACCACACATGTTCGGAAATAATTTACCCAAGTTGGATATGATTGGTCGCACTGGCCGAATGGGCAGAGAAATGATTCAGAAACACAGTAGTATAACGGCACATGTAGCTGAGTAATTAACGCACCTGCTTCATGTGACCCGGGAGGTGAAGGGACATATCGGACCTGGTTTGATCCCCGCCACTGTCCATCTTTACAGGGGTTTTTAGTGGTTTCTCTCTGTAGTCTAGGCTAATGATGGGATGGTTCTCACAATATAGGCCACGACCGCTTCCTTCCCACTATCCTTCCCACTACCCATAAAACCTTCATATCATCTCATTAATCATTCATTCGACGTCAATAGATCTCAGTCATCATTACAGTGCGTCGTTAAACCCAATATAAAAATAACTAAAGTGAGAAGATTACTTGTATGTAACAGTAACACTAGATATTTTTGCCATCGATTTTCATCTCACAGTGTATCGTTCCATACAAATAGAAAGTAATCCATTGCATCGACCCAGTATTCTATAAGATAACTGTCTGAACGTTGTGAAGCAGTTCCACTATAGAATACGACATCGTTATAATAATCGTTTATATGTTACTTTGTAACTGAAAACGTAACACTGTGGGTGGGTCCTCCTTAACGTGTATATTCGAGCACTTGTTGGTACAACTATATCAGAGAAGACAGATAGATACAGCCCAATAAGTGTACAATATGAACATCAATCCGTTTTCTGCACTTCCCACTATTCATATTTTATATGAGATTATTGGTAAAAGAAGAAAGAACATATAAATGTATGTATATTATATATATGAATTAATGTATATATATATATATATATATATCTATATATATATATATATATATGTATATATATATATATATATATATATATATATATATATATATATATATCTATATATATATATATATATATATATATATATACATATTTATATATATATATATATATATATATATATATATATATATATATATATATATATATATATATCATATATATATATATATATATATATATATATATTTATATATATATATATATATATATATATATATATCATATATATATATATATATATATATATATATATATATATATATATATATATATATATATATATATATATATATATATATATATATATATATATGTATATATATATATATATATATATATATATATATATATATATATATATATATATATACATACACATACATATTATCATGATGGCAAACGAAATGTGACAGCACCACTTTTCTCTAATTATGTCTACAAGGAACCACTACTCAAGGGCGATCTAACCAGTAGTTATGTAGACCCTGTTAGTTACCGACAGAAACGATCGTGATTCACTCACAAGTGCGTTCTTGTCAGCCACCAGTGGCGTTCTGCTCGCCTCGTTTCACGTGTCAATAGCCACCACTCACCAGTGGCGTTCTGCTCGCCTCGTTTCACGTGCGAACAGCCACCACCCACCAGTGGCTGACATAATGTGTTGATTATATGTGAGTGACGACAGAGAAAGTGAATGGATGTAGATTTCATTATAAATGTAAATTTATACCTTCGTGACGCCTATTTTTATATATATCATATTAATGAAAATAATACTCTGCTTTAGCTTGGAAGGTTGCCATTGGACACAGAATATATATATATATATATATATATATATATATATATATATATATATATATATATATATATATATATATGTATAAGTGTATATATAAATATATATATATATATATATATATATATATATATATATATATATATATATGTATAAGTGTATATATAAATATATATATATATGTGTATATATATATATATATATATATATATATATATATATATATATATATATATATATATATATATGTATAAGTGTATATATATATATATTTATATATATATATATATATATATATATATATATATATATATATATATATATATATATATGTTGTTTCTTAGGTTTTCGCGGACATATGTGATATTAAAGTTTTCTTTAGGATAATGCCGCTTACTTTTGAGAGATTGCAGTGCAGGCCGAATCCTGCACTTTGTGACATCCTGACAAAGTGCTGGATTCGGCCTGCACTGCAATCTCTCAAAAGTAAGCGGCATTATCCTAAAGAAAACTTTAATATATATATATATATATATATATATATATATATATATATATATATATATATATATATGTATAGGTGTATATATATATATATATATATATATATATATATATATATATATATATATATATATATATATATTTATTTATATATGTATAAGTGTATATATAAATATATATATATATATATATATATATATATATATATATATATATATATATATGTATATATATATATATATATATATATATATATATATATATATATATATATATATATGTATATATATAAATAGGTAGATGAATGACATCACAATGGAAGCAAGTACTGTTGATAGCTATTAGTGATGCTCGAATTATAAAAACGCAACGTAACTAAAAACAAATGAAATGAATCACTGGCATTAAAGACAGCTGTGATGATCACGTGGGGGAATGTTGATGAAATAGAAATGAAGTTTCCCGCCTCACCCGCAGCTGAGGAGTGCATGTGTGGCGTTGTCTCGTGCGATCAAGAGGGTGGTGCCGAAGATGGCCGAAAGTATCCGAGTGGTTCCATCTTGGATGCCGGATCTTACCCTGCCCTAACGTGCCGAGATGCAAGGCTGGGCAGGACGGGCCAAACTAAACTGTTCCACGCTTGATTTTTCTCACCGTGCCACCCACTAGCATTAAGGGGGTGCTTGTACGATCCCTAAACAAGTAGATATTCATTTTATTCATATTGGGTTCAACGACGCACTATACTGATGGCTACGATCTATTGGCGTCGGTGGATGATGAATGGGATGATGGGATGAGAGGTTATTTTATTAGGTGTTTTTGGATGGTGGGGAGGAGTCGGTCGTGGCCTGTTGTTAAGGTAACGACAGAGGGAAACCACGATGCACCCCTGTCAGGATAGTCGACCATGGCGGGAATCGAACACTGGTCTCCTGAACGACGGTTCAGTGTGTTAACCACTCGGCCACGCGTCCAAAATTCTTCCTCACTATTTTCCTCCATATTCACGAACCAGCGTAATTGAATAAGAAATTACCTCAACTCGAAGATAATTGTAAGCTCTTTGGTTGATATGACGTCCTATTTGTGTGAATTCAGTCAGTTTCAAGGTAAGATATACTTGAAGGAATTCCAAGATGGGTCAATTTCATTGAAGTACTGACGGATAACTTGTGTCGTGCAAAAGATACAAAATTAATATATCAATATAATATATTATTATATATTATATTATATATAATTATATATCATATTTATTATTATATCATTATTTTATATATTATGTAATATATTATTAATATATTATTATATATTATATTATATATAATTATATATTATATTTATTATTATATTATTATTTTATATATTATGTAATATATTATTAATATATTATTAATAATATATTTATAAAATATAAAATATATACAAAATATGTATTCGTCGAAAATACGAATGACTCAAATTTCATAATAACAAAGTTGGAAAAATCACTTTCATATATATTGTGTAACAGTAAAACTCGTTATTTTTGCTATCGATTTTTACTTCACAGCGTACCGTTAGATGCAAATAACACATAGCATATTGTGAATGTTTATTGATTATTATTGTTTGCTTAACGACCCCACCAACAGCTAGGTTGTACGGGGGTACGAATGAGAAGGTGATTATGAAACTACGAAGTGATGATAAGTGAAAGAAAGTTCACAAAAGCCCATGCCTTATGTGGGACACAAACCCACGCCCAATGGTGATTTCAGTTTCTGAAGCGGTGCCTCAGCTGACTGAGCTACCGAGGGCGGCTATGGTTGGAAAGTATCTTATAAGATTAGATACCCCTAATTGGTGTTGAGCAGTTTCACTGCAACGTGTTTCTACGTAAAGTCAGTGCGATCGTTTACATGCCATGTTGAGACTGAGAGTGACACGCTATGTGGATAGATTCTCATGGTATTATTCTTTGAACAATCTGTGCCTGTCGGTTTTTTGTTGCTCTGTGAGACCGCACCCAAAAGGAGTTATAATAATCTTGTTCCACACATTCCACCTTTTCACGATTTCATCCCTTGGTCCTAACGGGATATAACAACCCTCTCTTCGAGCCACACTGCATGGCCGAGTAAACTATAAGGTAAACTCAAGTCTGACAGACGAACCTAATTTATCACTGCTTTTCTCAAATAACCAAATATTCATGTATAAACCGTCTACAGAATTCATATAACTCCATTTCCCATCTGAACAATAGTTTAGACTTGCATTTCAATAATCTTTCACAATTTAAATCAATTTCAAGATATATAACAGGTAGGCTAACTTGGTGTGCTTTCATGATTCACTGTTCAATTATTCAACTATTGTACCTTAAATTTACCTGTGTTCATGTTCTTGTTTGTGTTATATTCATTATATATTTGTATTGTTTGTTTTCATGTATGTGTTGTCCTTTTATCAACTTAGCACTAGTGGGAATGTATTTTTCTGTTGCTAATAAAGACTAAATCAATCAATTAATCCATCAATTATTAATAATTCAATATTTTCCAGTCGCCTTTCAAGACTTATTTTTTTAACTTCAAATGCACTTTATTTTATTTCAATTTGGTGATATTTTTACTTTTAATTTTCTTCTTTCACCAAAAGTTTTTTACTGTAATTTTGTTGAATCTGAAGATAGATCAGCTGGCCACGATACATAGGCCTGATGAACACATCTGGACTTTAAAATTATTATACGCTGTTTTTTAATTTATTTTTTCATTTAAACAATTTTTTTATTCTCTCCATTACATAATGATAACAACAAGTTGATGAAACATAACAAAACACAGGTAAATAAAATAGAATTTATATAATAAGAGAGAAGCCCGCATAAGAGTAATAAAGCTCTCGATGTGCGGGCCGAGGGGTGAACAGCTAGTAAATTTGATGTACACCCCGATTTCAGACTTCAAGGGATTTCAGGGAGATTTCAAGAAGATTTAAAGAGATTTCAAGAAGATTTCAAATTATTTCAGTGTACACCAAATTTCAGAAGTTGTCAACCCCTAGGTTACCAAACGTAACACCAACGTTACTCCAACGTAACACCAAACGTAACACCAAAGGTAACACCAAAGGTAACACCAAACGTAACACCAACGTTACTCCAACGTAACACCAAACGTAACACCAACGTTACTCCAACGTAACACCAAACGTAACACCAAAGGTAACACCAACGTTACTCCAACGTAACACCAAACGTAACACCAAAGGTAACACCAACGTTACTCCAACGTAACACCAACGTAACACCAAACTTGACACCAAACGTAACACCAAACGTAACACCAAACGTAACACCAAACGTAACACCAAACGTAACACCAAACTTGACACCAAACTTGACACCAAACGTAACACCAAACGTAACACCAACGTTACTCCAACGTAACACCAAACGTAACACCAAAGGTAACACCAACGTTACTCCAACGTAACACCAAACGTAACACCAAAGGTAACACCAACGTTACTCCAACGTAACACCAACGTAACACCAAACTTGACACCAAACGTAACACCAAACGTAACACCAAACGTAACACCAAACTTGACACCAAACGTAACACCAAACGTAACACCAAACTTGACACCAAACGTAACACCAAACGTAACACCAACGTTACTCCAACGTAACACCAAACGTAACACCAAAGGTAACACCAACGTTACTCCAACGTAACACCAAACGTAACACCAAAGGTAACACCAACGTTACTCCAACGTAACACCAACGTAACACCAAACTTGACACCAAACGTAACACCAAACGTAACACCAACGTTACTCCAACGTAACACCAAACGTAACACCAAACGTAACACCAAACGTAACACCAACGTTACTCCAACGTAACACCAAACGTAACACCAAACGTAACACCAACGTTACTCCAACGTAACACCAAACGTAACACCAAAGGTAACACCAACGTTACTCCAACGTAACACCAAACGTAACACCAAAGGTAACACCAACGTTACTCCAACGTAACACCAACGTAACACCAAACTTGACACCAAACGTAACACCAAACGTAACACCAAACGTAACACCAAACGTAACACCAACGTTACTCCAACGTAACACCAAACGTAACACCAAACTTGACACCAAACGTAACACCAAACGTAACACCAAACGTAACACCAAAGGTAACACCAACGTTACTCCAACGTAACACCAACGTAACACCAAACTTGACACCAAACGTAACACCAAACGTAACACCAAACGTAACACCAAACGTAACACCAACGTGACACCAACGTAACACCAAACGTAACACCAAACGTAACACCAAACGTAACACCAACGTTACTCCAACGTAACACCAAACGTAACACCAAAGGTAACACCAACGTTACTCCAACGTAACACCAAACGTAACACCAACGTTACTCCAACGTAACACCAACGTAACACCAAACTTGACACCAAACGTAACACCAAACGTAACACCAACGTTACTCCAACGTAACACCAAACGTAACACCAAAGGTAACACCAACGTTACTCCAACGTAACACCAAACGTAACACCAAACGTAACACCAAACGTAACACCAACGTTACTCCAACGTAACACCAAACGTAACACCAAACGTAACACCAAACGTAACACCAACGTTACTCCAACGTAACACCAAACGTAACACCAAACGTAACACCAAACGTAACACCAACGTTACTCCAACGTAACACCAAACGTAACACCAAACGTAACACCAACGTTACTCCAACGTAACACCAAACGTAACACCAAACGTAACACCAAACGTAACACCAACGTTACTCCAACGTAACACCAAACGTAACACCAAACGTAACACCAAACGTAACACCAACGTTACTCCAACGTAACACCAAACGTAACACCAAACGTAACACCAACGTTACTCCAACGTAACACCAAACGTAACACCAAACGTAACACCAACGTTACTCCAACGTAACACCAAACGTAACACCAAACGTAACACCAAACGTAACACCAACGTTACTCCAACGTAACACCAAACGTAACACCAAACGTAACACCAACGTTACTCCAACGTAACACCAAACGTAACACCAAACGTAACACCAAACGTAACACCAAACGTAACACCAACGTTACTCCAACGTAACACCAAACGTAACACCAAACGTAACACCAAACGTAACACCAACGTTACTCCAACGTAACACCAAACGTAACACCAAACGTAACACCAAACGTAACACCAACGTTACTCCAACGTAACACCAAACGTAACACCAAACGTAACACCAAACGTAACACCAACGTTACTCCAACGTAACACCAAACGTAACACCAAACGTAACACCAACGTTACTCCAACGTAACACCAAACGTAACACCAAACGTAACACCAAACGTAACACCAACGTTACTCCAACGTAACACCAAACGTAACACCAAACGTAACACCAACGTTACTCCAACGTAACACCAAACGTAACACCAAACGTAACACCAAACGTAACACCAAACGTAACACCAACGTTACTCCAACGTAACACCAAACGTAACACCAAACGTAACACCAAACGTAACACCAACGTTACTCCAACGTAACACCAAACGTAACACCAAAGGTAACACCAACGTGCAGAACCACTTTCAGGTGGATTTGTTGGAGGTGGAGGCCGAATTCACTAAAGGTCATGGCTTTGATCAACTCAGATCCCGATCAAAGTTGCTACAAAGATATTACCGATCAACTTTGATACTGTCTCAAAGATAATAACAATAGATTGATAGCAATAATAGATTTGACTAGAAATAAAAATTGAAAAAAACACAAGAGGTTCAAGAGATCTTGCTCACGAGTATTGTAGGCTGAAGACTACATCAAACTCAACTCTTCAAGCCGGAAGAAGAATTTACAATCATCTTCCTAATGAGATAAAAATTAGCAGCAATAGGACTAGATTCAAATGTAAATTAAAGAACTTCTTATTGAATAACTCATTTTATAGCTTGAATGAATATTTTCTATGTAATTGACGCATTTGATGATTCTTTGATCAATTTTACTCTTGTTTTACTATTTTAATTATTTATGATTATATTTTTCATCATATGACTTGTTTTATACAATGTAAATTTTGTTGCTTGACTATGAATAAATACAATACAATACAATACAAGAAATAATAGATATAACTATATGGTATTATCTCTGGAAATTGGCGTAACTTTGAGCCAGATCAAAGTTATGACATTTAGTGAATTCGGCCTCAGATCTGAAAGCCGCGTACAGAAAAAAACAATTTTTTCGATATCAGGAATGAAAGTCAGTATTCATTTATTTGTTGTTACATAAAGATTTGTACACGATACAAATATAGGAAATATCAAAACTCGGGACTGAAAATATAAATAAGTACAGACAGAAAGAGATGAGATGATTTAGAAAAAAGTTGATAGAAAGATGTGTGATGATGCAATTGTTGTCTAGTGTGGCTTTGAAAAGAAAAATTGATTGAGATCATTTTTTTTTTTTTTTTTTTAATAACATCGAAACTAGGTACAAAATTATTGTTACCCCAATTAAGGCTAAGGATGGAAAATAGGATCGTTTGGACGGGGCACCACAAGGGCGATCTTACCACCCCATTTTGATCATTTAAAACTAATGATCTTCAACACCAGGACTGCGCTGTCTGTGACCATAATTTTTCGCCGTAGATAAAAGTCTTTCAGTATAAACACACGAATGTTGATATCTTCCACTTTGAACCAAGTCTCTTGGGCAATGATTACTCCTTTCCCTTGACAGCAGATGTAAAATTGATCATTATACAAAATGCACAAATTAAATTAGTGATATTGAATTGATAGTGATATTGAATTAGTGATATTGAATTGAAATCATGGAATAAATTCTGAAGTCTTTCCTATACGCCCATCCAATAATTATTACACTTCAGAAATTCATTTTTGCGGACAATTTGTGTAATTTGTGTCACATAAGTTCTCCAACCCCAACTATTCTCTCAATTTGCAATCGAGAGACAAATTGAGGCTATTCATCCATCTGAAAATGAGAATTTCCACTTCTGACAAATAACTAGATTTTGAGTTAACTAATGCATGACCATTGAAGGGAATTGATAATAAAATGATAAAATAAAAATTCGAAATATTTTTTCCTGTTTTTTCCCGCGTGCCGGCAAAATAACGAAAAACGCTCGCTAAATACGTGAATGCCTCAAAAGTAATTGTGGAGTTTTGAAACTTGCCAAAGATATTGTTAATACTATTGGGCATGTCATCAGATGATTAGAATTCTCATAAGTCTTGCCGTTTGATTATCATCAAAGATTTATTAGCGTGAAAGTTTTACTAAATTGTATGCGATTCTAATTAAATCTGTATCGATAGAACGGCAAGACTTATGGTAATTCTAATCATCTGATGACATGCCCAATAGTGTGAACAATAACTTTGCCAAGTTTCAAAACTCTACAATCATTTCTGTGGCATTCACGTATTTAGCGAGCGTTTTTCGTTATTTTGCCGGATTTTTGGGGCTATATTTTGATTTTTTTTTTATCATTCTAATATCAATTTCCTTATGATCAACTCAAAATCTAGTTATTTGTCAGAAGAAGAAATTCTCATTTTTAGATGGACGAATAGCCTTAAAAGTGTGTACGTTATTTGACTATTGTTCGACCGTCTCCCGCCTACACTCGGTTTGATCCCCTGTGATGCTGGGTCCATGGAGAATCTCTTCTCTTCTGAAGGTCAGAGTGGATTTTGAAGGTCATGACAACCACGATCGATACCCGTACGAGTACGACGTATCCATCGAGCAACCTGGGCTTTTAGGGGAGAGCCCTCGATTCGACGCTATACTCTGTTCATTCCAAGATCACCCCTCCACCAGCATTCGCTTCTCTTGCTGGCTGGAGCGCACTTGTCCATCTCGTGCACGCGCTAGGAACAGACTGTGTTCAAATTGAGCAATATACATATCTTTATTTGTCATGAAAAACGTCAATCGCATATGTTACAATTCGGAAAATGATATACAATGATATACAAAATGATAAATAATGGAAAATGATATACAAAATTATATATCTATATACAATGGTATACAAAATGATAAATGATGGAAAATGATATACAAAATTATATATCTATATACAATGGTATACAAAATGATAAATAAAATGATATACAAAATGATATATCTATATACAATGATATACAAAATGATAAATAATGGAAAATGATATACAAAATTATATATCTATATACAATGGTATACAAAATGATAAATAAAATGATATACAAAATGATATATCTATATACAATGGTATACAAAATGATAAATAATGGAAAATGATATACAAAATGATATATCTATATACAATGGTATACAAAATGATAAATAATGGAAAATGATATACAAAATGATATATCTATATACAATGATATACAAAATGATGAATAATGGAAAATGATATAACCATCTCAAGTTCAAGTTCAAGTTCATTATATTGGTATTATAAAACAAAATTACAAAATAACATAATACAAATGTATTTAGGATAATAAACAACAACATGAAGTCTTCACAGTTCCCACAAAATCACCAAATAGGTATTAACTGTGGATGTACCGAAATAAAGGTTAATACATTGTGAGTATTAGGAGAATGAAAGTAAGTGCCAAATAGTTTTAGTTAGTAATTAAAATTATGAAATTTTATGAATTATAAAATTTCAAAAATTGTCGTGTCAAGTCAAAAGAAAAGAACAATTTGAAAAGTGGAGTTCGTAAGCAAATACATTTGATGACATTCCTCAATGAAATACCTGATGAGCGATTGAAAACGACAACAACAACAACAGCAACAACAGAAGGCATCTTAGTTCGACGAGACGGTATATAGACAAGCTGAAAGGAATTCTCTACCCACGGATCATCCTTGCGGTGTTAGACGAGGGAAGCTAATGCCCTAATTCTCGCGCATGCGTGGTAAACACTGTCCCTTTTCCACCCTCGGTAGGTCGGGGCTGGTCGTGAGGGCTGACACCAAGGGTTGCATGACTAGCTAGGGGAGAGAGAGAGAGAGAGAGAGCAGGGGAAATAACACTGTTCTCGCGATGCGGTCGAAGTGCCGAGAGGCGAGACAAGGAGAGCATAAGACTGCCATTGTGTGGATAATCGTCAAGAATTTACGACGAATACAAATATTCAAGTAGGTAAACGTAGAAAAAGAGAGAGAGAGAGAGAGAGAGAGAGAGGACGTTTATTTAGTGTAGTGCAGTAATTGTGTAGAAAGGTTTAGTCGCTTTCTCTCGACGCGACAAATATTGAAACATGATATATTCTTGTTTTAAGGCGTCCCCCGCCTCCGTCAGGCAAGGAGTTCTCGCCAGGGTCGTTTCACAGAGAGAGACAGAGAGAGACAGAGGGAGAGAGAGACAGGGAGAGAGAGACAGAGGAGAGAGAGAGAGAGAGAGAGAGAGAGAGAGAGAGAGAGAGAGAGAGAGAGAGAGAGAGAGAGAGAGAGAGAGAGAGAGAGAGAGAGAGAGAGAGATCATATTCTTCATGTTCATTCATTCATTCACTGACAATCAGGCGCAAAATGACCCCGTCGTTGACGCGCCGTAAAACCCTAATATTCATTCATTGAAAGTCATGCGATTCAAGCTGAATAGTTGTCACTTATATACCATCTTGAAGGTGTTGAATATACATCTTGTTTGATTAGTAATATAATTGTGATATTTCGTACCTTTCGCAAGTTATGGCAAACACCTGCTATTCCGTCAAATCGACTCCCGTGGACGCTCGCATTTCACGCCGCAAACTCTCACGGCCGTAATTTTTGTGGTATCAATATGATTGTTTTTGCATTCTGTTAATAATTGAAAAACAAAAGTTATCGCATTTACAGAATTTTGAACAAAAAATTTGTATTTTTTCAAATTCTTCAAATGGAAAATGAAAAAATTTCTAGTTTACGAAAACCTAGATACATATTTTTGAATACCGAAAAAAATATAGACTTTGAAATATATCAAAAGTGTGAGTAGGGGAATTAATGGCGTCTACGTGAATCTGAGTTCGGCGGGCTAGTCTATGGGTTGCGCCTAGCACACGATGCATGTTAAACTCGAGTCTGAAGCGAGCGAACAACGAGCCCGTGTAGAGCGACTGCGGCCTCTTAAGAAGGCTTTATGGCTGAGAGGACGTTTGGGCTTACGTGTCAGAATAGCCATGCACCCTCAGCGGACCCAAGGCCAACTCGACCTTCTGCTGGCAGCTCACAGCACAAAACAGTACTCGTAAAACAATTATACTTTCCCATTGTATTCTGTGTTTTCATTGCAATTTATAACATTAGATATTTTTATTGACTCAATTGTTAATTGATTGCGTGGACAAATTCAATTCAATGAACATTCAACAGCGTTATGTCATTAATCAAAGTCAGTTAGCTCAGTTGAAATTATGTTGGGTACTTATATGTATTATAAATATAAATATATGGATATAAATGAATGTATATATATATATATATATATATATATATATATATATATATATATATATATATATATATATATATATATATATATATATATATATATATATATATATATATATATATATATATGTGATGTCTGAAGTTTTGAGGGCCGATGGTTGATGGTAATACTGGCTTTGCGGAGATTTGCCCTTCTGGGATGAGTGTGGGTGGTTCTGAAAAGAACCCTGTAACTCGACGTTTCGGCGAAAAACTATTCGCCATCTTCTGGAGTCGTTCTTGTCTTCTTGAGGTACTCGAATCGAAACGTCGAGTTACAGGGTTCTTTTCAGAACCACCCACACTCATCCCAGAAGGGCAAATCTCCGCAAAGCCATTATTACCATATATATATATATATATATATATATATATATATATATATATATATATATATATATATATATATATATATATATATATATATATATATATATATATATATATATATATATATATATATATATATATATATATATATATATATATATATATGTATATATATATACATACATATTTTTATATATATATATATATATATATATATATATATATATATTTTTTTTTTTTTTCATATATATATCTATATATTCATATATATATATATATATATATATATATATATATATATATATATATATATATATATATATATATATATATATATATGTTATATATATATATATATATATATATATATATATATATATATATATATATATATATATATATTATATAGTAATAGTAATATTATAGCAATAGTATTTTTACAGTAATATATCAATCTTTAGCCAAATTCAATCGTTGAAAGTTCATTAATTTTACAATTCTTTGAAACTCATGAAAATATTCCATTGTATTTCTCCAATTTGTATACTTTTCCTTTTGCTCTTCATTCCTCAAAACATTTCCACGTCGCCTGACAATGATACCATGACAACCCATCACATTGATCATCAAAATGTGCCAGTAATTGATTATCGATCGAGTGCCGGTGTTTGGGTTAATTGAAGCATAGCTCTATTCTGATGTCTGGTTAGTAGTCACTAGCAGTTAGCGTCGTGTGTTTGTTGATAATTACCAATAATTAATATATAAACCAGTCCTAATAGAATTAATGTGTCATTGATAACTTGTCAAGGTGTTGATAGCCGTATTATATGAAATATTATCCAGATTATCACGCTAATAAATAGCATATGAGATGAAAGATGAGCGATGTGGACGTATTCATGTTAATGTAATGGAAAGCTATATATATATATACATACACAGACCTTGATTTCGAAACTATTGTGTCACTGCCTTCATGTTTCATTTTGATATGTACAAAAATTGTATATCCTCATATCCTTTTATTATTCAAATTGAAATTTTCAGAAAAATTGGCATCGCAAGGTAATTTTTGTATAAGTAAGCCAATTCTTATTTTGATTATTTGTGTTTACGAACCGTCAAAAGCTTGTTCTTATTTCTTAGAGATAGCCCGCACACAAGAGCTTGTTACTCTTATGCGGGCTTTTCTATATTTATTTAAATTTTTTTTTCATTTACCTGTTTATTATTATTCCATTAGGTACCATTATCTATTATCATTATGTATTACATAATATGTAATTATATGTAATTACATATATGTATTATGTATTTTATGGCTACAGCTATCAACTTCAAACTCTTTTTCATAATGCTTCCTCATCTAATTTGGAAAACCATGGTAACCATGGATAACAACAGTTTCTGAGATTTATCTGTCCATATATAAATCATGTTTTTTTCATTTTTTTTTTTTTGGTCGGTTTTCCACAGGTCAAACGGCTACAGCTATCAACTTCAAACTCTTTTTCATAATGCTTCCTCATCTAATTTGGGAAACCATGGTAACCATGGATAACAACAGTTTCTGAGATTTATCTGTCCATATATAAATCATGTTTTGAAGTGATTAATGTGATCAAATTATATTTTCGGTGATGTCAACATGATCTTCGAGCAACATAGTACAAGTGAACCTAAAGGGGAGTAATAGTTTTAGTTATTTTGTGAAATACTTACGATTCGAGATTTTGCCTTCTGGTCTAGCCAGAAGTAAGGCTGACATCCAGCTAATATGATATTTGATGACCATGCAGAGTTCTTATGACTTTGAGGTGTAGTTCTGACTTTTTTTTGTTCAATTAAATTGTATTTTGGCATAGATTTATGCAGATTTATGTAAGCACATTTCTTATTTTTAGGATTTTCAACATACTTGAGTCCTAGAAGTCTGAAAATCACTCAATAGAATGCAAGAACCTTGGAAGAAAAATTTGTATGCACGGCCATCAGGATGTCATCAACGTCAAGAGGGCTGGAGCAACAAGACTTTTCACTGCCACTGGTGTTTCTTGCATGCATGTCATAACAATTATCAAGGTTTCAAGAAAAGAAAGAATTTTGTTTTGAACATTGGACTTGTCTAATTTACGATTAATAATAATTTCAAGAAAATCAATTATCACAAGAAAAGAAGAAGAGAAGAGGAGAAGTTGAGAGAAAAAGAAGACCAACAAACATTTGTGTATCCATCCTGACTTGGTTTTTCGTGGTTTCCCACAGTCCTCGAAGCAAATGCTTGGATGAAGTACTAATTGGCCACGACCTTTAATTAGTAGAGTGATAGGCCAAATTATAACATTATAGGCCTATGACTAATTTTTTTTTCCATTTTGTATAATGACAAACTTTACATCTGCTGTTAATGGAAAGAAGTGATCATTGCCCAAGAGACTTAGTTCAAAGTGGAAGATATCAACATTCGTGTGTTTTGTTTACTCTTAATACCAATGCTGATAATGTCCGGATATATATCACAGAAACGGTTTTTACTTATAATGTGTTCCGGACTTTCGGAAACTGAAAGACTGTTATCTGCGGCAGAATGTTATGGTCACCAACAGCGCAGTCCTGGTGTTAAAGTTCATTGGTTTTAAATAATTAAAATGGGGTGGTAAGATCGCCCTTGTGGTGCCCCGTCCAAACGATCCTACTTTTCATCCTTAGCCTTAATTGGGGAACAATGATTTTGTATCAAGTTTCGATGTTATTAAAAAAAAAAAAAATGTATTGTACTACTATTGGAGAGAATAAAATTTTGTTTTAATTAGACGAGCTTTAGCGAGGATTCAATTTGACATACTGAAAAAAATTGGTGTTCGTTTTTATGTTTTTTTTTTTTTTTTTTTGGTCGGTTTTCCACAGGTCAAACGGCTACAGCTATCAACTTCAAACTCTTTTTCATAATGCTTCCTCATCTAACTTAGATCTGTATAGTTTTGTGGCATTATCAGATCGTAACTTTTTTTTATGAATTTAAGAAATTTCATTAATGCCCATTAAAATAACACGGCGGAAAAAAAAAATATTTTCCAAAAAAAATGAAATTCCGCGTGGAGTTGATTTACATTTTGATACACATTTCTGAAATGTTTTAGCTTGATCGGGTGAGCCATTTCGAAGAAAAACCATAAAATGTGCTAAATTGGTACCACTTGAAGCAGTTTTTACCCATTTCTAACTTGAATGTCACCCAATTGGCGAATGTAGGCAAAAGTTTGGCAAAGAAGTCGACATACTATTACCTTCCGCTCGTCTAACAACGCGCATATAGCGTTTTCCTAGTAATAAAGTAATAATAAAATCGTTCCACGGTGGTACTGGCTCAACCTGATATTGCTGTTTTGATGGTTTTTGTATTTGCTTGAACTGATATTGAAAAAATCACAGACTTTTTCTTTTCGAAACTGCAGATACGATTTATTCATTTATTATTTTTTCCCTCATTCGTGTTCTTGAACTTTGTGTTAATTTGAATCTATGCGAATACTTTTGAGTTATTCTCTTGGGAATTTTCAGAAAATTTAAATAGTTTTTAACAAAATTGTTCAGACCAATTGTTCTTCAGAATAAAATGAAAATGAAAAGAAATGAAGAAATTAATTATTATTCCTAATGTTTTTTCCTGATGTTTATATTTTGATTTTGTCTCTTGAGAATGACTGCTATATTGTAGTTGAAACGTCGGCATTTGAATACATATAACACGTACCGGCACTCATGCGACTTTCAATTACCCATAAACAATTAATAATCGATCATATATATATAATAATTAGAGAAATTAAAACATCTGTTTGAAAAAAAGATAGTATACCCACAAGTATGTTTCGACAAGACTTCAGTTACACATCAGCTATAACCGTCCCAACCTGTGGAGCTCACACGTGACAGGTAGTCTGCGAGTCGGGGGAGTCTGCGCGTACGCCCATCCAACGAATCCTTCATTCACATCAGCTTCAACGACGCACTGTAATGACAACCAAGATCTATTGGCGTCGGGCGTGAATGACTAATGAGATGATGGGATGATGAGATGATGAGATGATGAGATGATGGGATGATGAGATGAAGGTTTCAGTGGGCGAGGAAGCGGTCGTGGTCTATATTGTAGGAACCATCCCGCGGCATTAGCCTAGCCTACAGAGGCAAACCACAATAAACCCATGTAAAGATAGTGGCAGGGATCGAACCGAGGTCCGATATGCCCCTCACCTCCCGAATCACATGAAGCGAGTGCGTTTACCACTGAGCCTTGAAATCTCGGAAACAATTGAATGCGTTACAAACTTACCATCACTCATAGTTCACGAAGGCCTAATGCATATAATATACTAGGAAAACGCTATATACGCGTTGTTGGACGAGCGGAAAGTAATAGTATGTCGACTTCTTTGCCAAACTTTTGCCTAAATTCGCCAATTGGGTAACATTTTAGTTATAAATGGGTAAAAACGACTTCGAGTGGTACCAATTTAGCACATTTCATGTTTTTTCTTCAAAATGGCTGACCCGATCAAGCTGAGAATTTCCAGAAATGTGTATCAACATGTTATTCAACTTCACACAAAATTTCAATTTTTTAAAAATTAAATTTTTAAATTTTTTTTTCTGCCGTGTTAATCTAATGGGTATTTTTGAAATTTCTAAAATTCATAAAAAAAAGTTGATATCCGATAATGCCACAAAACTATACAGATCTAAGTCAGATGAGGAACCATGATGAAAAAAAGTTTGAAATTGATACCTGTAGCCGTTTGACCTGTGGAGAACCGACAAAAAAAACATAAAAAAAAACATGAAAACGAACACCAATTCTTTTCAGTATGTCAAATTGAATCCTCGCTAAAGCTCGTCTAATAATATGCAGCTGAGTTTGTAACAAGTAGAAGAACGTAACAACCTAGATTTCAATAACCAATGGTGCTCTTGTTTTCCCCTATTTTAGAGAAAACTAGAAATCTTATCGCAATTCCAGAAATTATTATTCCATCTGAGCTCTACAGCTGACCCGCCTCTTTTGAGTCGTGACGTAGGCATTACCGATTGTGACAAACGGGTAATGCCTACGTCATCAATCAGAAAACAGGCTTGGTAGGGCCTACTGAAGGACAGATAAATCAATTATAATTTCTGGAATTGGTGCGATGATTTTCTAATTATATCCAAAGTTGAGGAAAAGAAATTCGTCACAATTGTTTCAAATCTAGTGGCTGGGTTGTATAATGTATAGTCCTTTTTTTCTCGTGGCCTAGGAACTGGTCTGTCGGCTGGAGTAGAAACATTGACACAAACATCATAATGTATTCAGCCAGCGAGCTAGCTGGATACCAGGGGTAACTTCTGTCCCATCCCCTTGATCCCCATACCTTGGTGAAAAGAGGGGAGATCTTATATTCTTGGTGCGTACATTACCCCCCCCCCCCCCCCCTCAAGTCTGTAACCGCGTCGCAACTTGTGTTCACGGTTCTCAGTAGGCCTGCCGACTGATGTCAACAATATCAAGGAACTGAGAGACAATGAAGAGCACATCTCAAGGGCTTTGGAATCACCTCTTATAAGGACTCAATCTAATCACCGGGAAACGAGAGCTTTTCAGTTGTTTTGTTGAGCTGCTTCATTTGTTTACTTTATTTGGGGTAAATAAAATATAAATACTTTTTTTATATATACAAAATTTTCATATGTTATTTACTACAATACTCGCTTTTATTCCTAAATCATAATGAATTATATATATACATATATATATATATATATATATATATATATATATATATATATATATATATATATATATATATATATATATACATATATATATATATATATATATATATATATATATATATATATATATATATATATATATATATATATATATATATATATATATATTTATTATTTCTCAAATTTTCGCGGATATAGATGATGCTATGATCATTTTCAGGATTAGACCGCTTACCGTAAAAAAACAGGTAGAGTAGACGGTTGTCTTCACTTTGTCAAATTACCGCGACGTTTCGGGTAGATCGCACTCCCCATTGTCAATACTCCCATTTGTCAGTACGACTTGCTGCTTGACAATGGGGAGTGCGATCTACCCGAAACGTCGTGGTAATTCGACAAAGTGAAGACAACCGTCTACTCTGCCTGTTTCTTACGGTAAGCGGCCTAATCTTCAAAATGATCATAGCATATATATTATGTATATATATATATATATATATATATATATATATATATATATATATATATATATATATGTATATATATATATATATATATATATATATATATATATATATATATATATATATTATATGTATATATATAAATATATATATATATATATATATATATATATATATATATATATATATATATATATATATATATATACATATATATATATATATTTATATATATATATATATATATATATATATATATATATATATATATATATATATATATATATATATATATATGTATATATATATATATATATATATATATATATATGTGTGTGTGTGTGTGTGTGTACATGATGATTGTACGTGTGACGAACGTTAGATCCAGCTTCCACCCCACATTTATTGTAATATCCCTCTAGTCTAGTGTATCGAGCAGATGTATTGATTGCGCAGCCAGCGCTATTACTCCTCCCTTATTCCGTCGCCGCACGTGGTCCCCCCCCCTCCCCCTCCCCCCCCCCCTCCTCCCCCTCTGTCGTCCGTTCCCGCCATTGGTCTGTTGCCGCCTGCAGCCGCCGGTAGCTCCCCAGCGTCATTGTGTTGCTGTTAGCCTGGCTGAGCGGTTGGCAAGAGTGAAACGCGCGTTCGAAACTGTCTGTGCATGTCTTTGTAGTGAAAAGACGCATATCGGTGTGCAGTGTGCAGTGTGAACCCAAGTGCTTTTTTGTATTATTATTAATCAAAAACGGATTTTTGGACTTGATCTTTTGTAACTGGATGCCGATGATGAGGTGAGTGTGATTGGTGAGAATCGGGCGTCAGGATGGCGTAGTCGGGTTTTGTAAATAGCTCGAGAAAAAGGAAAGTTCTTTGTTTGGTTATAAGCGACTGGCGAGAGAAATTGCGCGCGGTGGAAATGACGTAATTGTAATACATCATATTACGAGTTGAACACTACAATGATTATCATTACATTTAATGATGATTGCACCGAAAACTGTGTGAATGATGAATCGTTGTCCAATTGGAACTGCACAATATTGACGGGAATAATGAAGAATGAAAGCATTTGAGGTTTATATATTTACATTAATGCCGATCACACAAAGCCTTGAATTCTTTGTGGATATTCACTGTTCAGCTAATATCTTATCAGTTGTAACTGAAACAGGCCTAAACAATACACTTCCTTTCATAAACTTTTTATCGAAATAGCAAAGCCTTTAAATTCAGTTGTGACATACATTATGTTGTACAGTGTTATATCTCGGTTGTCGTAATATTCAAGCCCATACTGCAGACGGTGAATCGCTCCGAATCATTCCAGGCTTGTTCTACAGGATTAAAACTTGCCGCTATTATCGGTAATTGACATTATCACTCGACGATTAGAGAATTATTAGATTTTCATTAGCTTATTAATTCGTGGGAACTAATTTGAATTGTAACTTGGATATCAATAACAATTCCTTTGCCATACTTTCAACCTCCGAACATACAATATGGTACACTTGGCTCGTGAAAATAGAGTCAAAGACGATCTTGCTTGATAGTTTTATATATATATATATTTATATATATATATATATATATATATATATATATATATATATATATATATATATATATATTCCGTAATCCGTTGTATGTATTTCATCGACGCCCTCGCGAATGCGTACATTATTCAAGGGTAGGAAAGTGCGTTGCGTTGACAGTCGAGCTATATTTACAAAAACCGACGCCTTGTCTCGAACCAGCGTCGTGCCTCAGACTCTGCCGTCTGCTAGCGCGTGTAGATTACGATTGTTATCAACATCTAAATCTTGCTATACAGTCCTTGTTTCCCGATCAAGACTCGGGATGAGTTAGTAAGACTCGTTAGTTTCGAGACTTGTAGGCAGTTTTGTCACCGATGGAGCACCCTCGTATAGCTGCAGTAACCACCCTATACCGGCTCTTCATCCGTATGTCCAGCCAATCGCGTCTTTACTTTGTGTTTTTAGGGTCAGCAACAAAGAGTCTATACTTTGTTGTTACGATCGAATTTTTGATTGACCTTGGAATTTTTCGTTTTCCTCGTTGGCTAAGAGGTTCATAGTTTCGTGTATAACCCGCGAGTTACCGTCGTATTATACGTGTTGACATGACCCCGCAGGTCAGTTTCGTTGTCACAGAACATAACTGTTGATAATTTGTTCATATTGTGAATCGCGACCGATTTTCATTTCCTGTAACTTCTGTTTTTAAGTATATCTTGATTCGATCTATTGTATTAAGCCACCCCACTTCCATTGTTGTTATTCAAGTGTAAGAAAAACTCTCTTAAAAGCATGATTGATTGTGCATCAAGTACCAAGATCTGGTTAAAATGTGTATCAGAAAACTTCCAGTGTCTCGCTAAATATAAATAAACCTCCCTCATAGATAAATAACTCTTGACCAAAAAGCTAAATTATAATTTAAAAAAAAAAGAACACCAAATTAAATTTGTCACGGCTACATGACAATATTGCCGACAATTCAATCACGGCCTTCTGTAACTATATAGAATGTCCAGTGACAGTTATTCTATTTTTAAATTGTGCACTTTAAGGTTATGCGGGCGAATTGACGTGTATTATGCATGTAACGATGCCATATGATTCAATCTAGTGGACTCGTTTTAACCGAATATGGCTTCGGAAAAGGAAAGTGGTGTGTGTGTGTGTGTGTGTGTGTGTGTGTGTGTGTGTGTGTGTGTGTATCGAAAGTTGTTACTGCAAAGTGTTTAGGAAGTGTTCAGGTTGTTATATAACTCGATCACGCTCGTTGATATAAGTCTTACGTCGATTAATTGGTTGCTCGTTAAAATTAGGATGAGCGTAGCCGAAAACTCCACGGATTACACGTTTATTCTTCGTCGTTTCAACACCAGTGAATATAACTAATTGGATGATTATTGTTTGCTTAACGACCCTAACCAACAACTAGGTTATATGGGGGTACGAATGAGCAGGGATGATGAGTGAAAGCCCGTGCCTTGTGCGGGACTCGAACCCACGCCCAACGCTTACTTGAGCTTCTAGAGCAGTGCCTCAGCTGACTGGGCCACGGGAGGATGTCAGTCTTAAGGAGGGTAAATTCAATTGTTTGCGTTATGTCGACATCCAGTGTTGAATTTTAAAGCCATGAGTCACAGACATGCTCAGATCTGTACACACACCAGTTATAGAAATAGAATTACTTGTAGGAAATCCGGCTGTATATTTATTTCATCGCTCATGGTCTGGTAATATAGTCTCAATTAGCCTCGTCGCTTTTTGCTCCAGTTGGTATCATTGAGGCAGTAATTCAACTTATCTACAAACTTATATAATATTCATAAGAATAATATAACTTGAAATCCAATGCACTTGATGGGAAACTGAAGAAGAGATGATTTCACGTTTTAAGATGATGAGAATTGGGTCTGTGTGGGTGAAGGAAAACAGTCTTGTAAGAATGTAAGTTCTTTGTCTAATGTACTGGCTCGGGTTGCTTCCGGATCCAATGCACATCTGTATTTTATTAGATAATTTATGAGCTCAACCATGTGTCAGAAGTTTTGTCTTTCATTTTGTTTTTAAATTAAATATAAAGGGTTATGGGCGAGTTTGTTTTGCGACCCATTGAAAGTGTTATGGCAGATCGGCATGAGTCCTTCATGCATAATCCACAATGTTCAAGAAAGTTTGAAACTATTGAATAATCACAATAATTGTTAATATGCGGTGGCTTCAGTCAATACATCTAATCAAGATCTAATAGAAAACACCAATTTCAGGATTAAAAAGTCATGATTGGTCGCGATGTGGTAATTATACGATCTATACAAACCAATACTAGTATCGGTATAGCTTGCTCGAAGATCTGGAGACCATGGTCTACCCCGAGTTTTGTTGACGTTGGATTGTTTATCTGGTCGAAGCGTGGATAGAAGCTATCTTGTAGCATATGGCGACGAAAGTGGAAATTGACCACTAGTGATGGGCGTGGTTTATCGGCAGGCCACTTTGATCTATACTTCATGTGGGCATTTAGAGATACTCTGATAGGTTAATGTGAAATTTCCCTCATAATAAACAGCCAGTTTGATTGGATGTTTTGTTTTGTGACGTTTGTGGGCGGGTCAATCACTAGTCGTCAATTGTCGAAAATAGTTTGGATTTTCCGTATTTTTGCCTTTCACGATTTCATACCTTTAAATACTGCATGTCTCGAGTCTGATGTTAACGCCTGAAAAATTGCCCCACTCTGAAGTGTTTTCGTGACGGTAATTTTCACTGAGACAATTGGCCGGTGGTTCGATTCCCGTCACGGTCGACCATCCTGACAGGGGTTTTCCGTGGTATCCCTCTGTCGTTCAGGAGACCGGGGTTCGATTCCCGCCATGGTCGACCATCCTGACAGGGGTTTTCCGTGGTATCCCTCTGTCATTCAGGAGACCGGGGTTCGATTCCCGCCACGGTCGACCATCCTGACAGGGGTTTTCCGTGGTATCCCTCTGTCGTTCAGGAGACCGGGGTTCGATTCCCGCCACGGTCGACCATCCTGACAGGGGTTTTCCGTGGTTTCCCTCTGTCGTTCAGGAGACCGGGGTTCGATTCCCGCCACGGTCGACCATCCTGACAGGGGTTTTCCGTGGTTTCCCTCTGTCATTCAGGAGACCGGGGTTCGATTCCCGCCACGGTTGACCATCCTGACAGGGGTTTTCCGTGGTTTCCCTCTGTCGTTCAGGTCAATACTGAGATGGTTCCTTAACAACAGGCCACGACCGACTCCTTCCCACCATCCAAAAACACCCAACAAAATAACCTTTCATCACATCTTCCCATCATCTCATTTATCATTCACCGACGCCAATAGATCGTCATCATCAGTCACGTGCTTCGTTAAACCTGATATAAATAAATGAATAAATAGTAGTTTTCATTAACGTCTCGCATAGGCTCTAGAATACGCTCGGTCGAAATAATTGAAAAAGAGAAGTGTCTCGAGTTTTATGTACGGTGTAACGAATCTGTAATTACGTCCAGCATAATTACTGTGGGTGTACAGTCGTGTCTTGTTATTTGGGGTTCCTATTGTTTGTTTTGGTTGTTGATCGTATTGAAAGTGTATGGAAATCAGCAATGTGGCTCTTGACTGAGCTGCCGAGGAAGGTGAAAGTGAAAGTCGTTTGAAACTTGATTGCATTTCGAGAGGAATTTTAATCGTGGAAATTAATTCTTCATAATTTAATGATTGTATGTGAGTCGGTTTAGCGAAATATCAGGTTTTCGATTAATGTATAACTTTCTAACGTTATGAGATACCAAAATTCTGATTTCAAGGGAATACATTTATTTTCCATAATTTCAGTAGAACTTGAAGTAAAAGTGAAAATCTATTTTAATCATATCGTATAAGTATCAAACGTAAAATGTTTTTCCATATGTATACTTTTGATTTCTTGATTTATATTGTGTTTAACGATGCACTATACTGATGACTGAGATATATTGGCGTCGGTGGATGATAAATGAGATCATGGGATGAAAGGTTATTTTATTAGGTGTTTTGGATGGTGGGAAGGAGTCGGTCGTGGCCTGTTGATGAGGAACCATCCCAGTATTGACCTGAACGACAGAGGGAAACCGCGAAAAACCCCTGTCAGGATGGTCGACCATGACGGGAATCGAACCCCGGTCTCCCGATTGACGGTTCAGTGTGCTACCCAACAAATTTCATTCAATTTACCTTTGAACATAGTAAGACAATTTGAATTTGATATCGACTTTTTCTTCCGTTCAGTCGAATACTCTTTGTCTCCGGTGCAAGACTCTTCCAGCTATTATTTGCAACTCTTCGTGATATACGTCTCCTTTTCCCTCTTTCTCTCTCTCTCTCTCTCTCTCTCTCTTTCTCTCTCTCTCTTTCTCTTTCTCTCTTTTTCCCTCTCTGTTGCGCGAATCCCGATAATAAAGTGCCGAATCGAGTTCGCCAAGTTGAAGGTCTCTCTCTCTCTCTCTCTCTCTCTCTCTCTCTCTCTCTCTCTCTCTCTCAGCTGGTTACATTTGGTATATGTGTACTATATAATTTATCTAAACATTGTTCTATTCGTGCATACATCTAATTTCATGCTCAGATAAACACCACCGAGTTCACACACACACACACACACACACACACACACAGCTAGCCTGGCTGTTGATTTTAGCTGCTTGTTCGAACAAAGGAGAGTATAACAATTGTTCTAGTGGACATTTAGCTTGACTTTGGTGGCCTTCAGAACTCTTCACTGGGGCAATCGATGCAGCCAAATAGCAGTCTTTTGGTGGTCACTTTTGTGAGATATCAAAATTAAAGACAATATTTTCAATACTTTCAAAATCGTACAAGTAAAAAGTATCCAACGTGAATCGCATCCTGAGACACGTGATCGAGTGGTTAGTGCACTGGACCGTCATTCGGGAAACCAGGGTTCGATTCCCGCCATGGTCGACCATCCTCACAGGGGTTTTTCGTGGTTTCCCTATGTCGTCACTGGGATGGTTCCTAAACAACAGGCCACGACCGACTCCTTCCCACCATCCAAAACACCTAATAAAATAACCCATCATCTCATATATCAATCACCGACGCCAATAGATCTCAGTCATCAGTACAGTGCGTCGTTAAACCGGATACTAATGAAGAACGCAACTCAGTTTCCGGTTCCTCCCCACATGAATGCCGTATTGTCCGTGCTATCAGCAGCCTGGTGATGGCAGTTTGTTGACAGAAGCGATCAGCTGGGCCGTGAGGGCTGAGCAGCTGCTGCTGTTGTTGTTGTTGTTGTTCATTGCCAGAGGTGGCTACTTACACACACACGGGTTGCTCGCCAAGATACTTATAATCATTCAGTCAGATCTTGAAGGCAGCGTCGGTTTGTGTCAACACGTGGGGACGTCGACGTCGTTGTTGTTGTTGTTGTTGCTGCTGTTGTTGTTGTTGTTCATTGCCAGAGGTGGCTACTTACACACACACGGGTTGCTCGCCAAGATACTTATAATCATTCAGTCAGTCAGATCTTGAAGGCAGCGTCGGTTTGTGTCAACACGTGTGGACGTCGACGTCGTTGTTGTTGTTGTTGTTGTGACGCAGCCCAAACTAACCTTGAAGGACATCACATCCATGAAACTAGGTTTCAGTGAAGAATGACGATATTTCCTGTCCTGACTTGAGATGAAACTAGGAATCATCAACTCAGTTCCAGAGATTATAATCAGAGACCACGAGTCCTCCAGAGACCACGAGTCCTCCAGAGACCACGAGTCGTGACGTAGACGGCACTGATTCTGTGCAGAAACATGGACAGGATCTAGTATAGTGTCTACGTCACGACTCGGAGGAAGGGCTGGGTCCTGGAGGACGAATCAATTGATTTCAACATGTGAGATTGAGATGCTATAGTCTGGTTTTGTCCGAAATGAGGCGATATGAGGGGAAATGGAACGAATAAAGATCGTTTGAGATCCAGCTGCAGGGGGGGGGGGCTGAAGAGCGTATACTGGAATAGCGATACTACTAAGAGTGAAGGAGGGCTTGACGTGTAGAAATGCCGTAGACAAGCTACTTTTAAAAAGCCCAAAAATATGGTGAAACCTCGAATGGCTCATTAAATCAGTTATGGTTCCTTGGATATGAGACCTATACGTGGATAACTGTGGTAATACATGCAAACAAAGTTCCGACTACTCGAGAGGGGAAGAACCCTGGAAGCTTGAGCTGGAAGATTGGAGCACAAAGGAGCTTTTGTTGAGGGTTTTAGTTTAGGTTATGATCGTTTCCTCGAATAGGCCAACCTCTTTCTAAGTAAACACGCCAAGCCAAGTTCACTCTTGGTAGTGTCTTTATTCCAGTATACGCTGTTCAGGCGCCGCCAGCAGGGTTGTATAACACAAACACCCCGAGCTGAAACCTACTTCCGGTCCGACAGCCACCAAGCATCCAATCGCCTGATCGAGATCTAGCTGTGCCCACACAAAACCGTCGCGCGGTTTCACTACAAACAACACATATTGAATCGAGTTCTCGGAAAACGTCATTTTCCAACTATTTACCCAAGTGCATGGATAAGAAATGCAAAGAAAATATTAAAAAAAAATCCAAGATAAAGTTACGATATAAAAAGCATTACTTCGGGATCAGTGATGTCTATAGGCCTACCTACTAATAGAGGCTATATACTTGTTTCCACTAGAGACGACAGGAGTGCATGTTCGCACGAGAACTTCACTATAGTAACTTGATGACACTGCATTGTCACATGGCTATCGGTCTTGAAAGACGCAGTTGTGTGTCTCCTCATGAAATCATGTCGCCGTCAAAATACCACAGCTATCTAGACTTGCAGAGCAAGCGGCGATGTTTCTGTGAAGAGAACCTTCTCCCGCGTCCAATTATCTAGCGGTACTCATTGTAGATCCAGATCGATTGGACTTGTGGTGTCCAGCGGAGGGCCGTGTGCAAATCCCGGCCACATTGCGTCACAGAGTGCAAGCGAAAAACATTCCATTCACTTTCGAACAGAAAGATATCAACATTTTTTTTTTAATAACATCGAAACTTAAAAATTCTGATGCAGAAGAGACATAGATATGTTTAATACTTTCAAGATGGCGTAAGTTTTAAGTTGTGTCACGTGATTGTCAAAAGTATAAACTGTATAACCATCGGCGTAGCCAGGATTATATTTCGGGAGGGGGCCGAAACTCGGGTGTAAAATGGAAGAAATTTTGTGAGTAGTTCTCAGGGCAGGGGCGGATCCAGGTCATGTTTAAGGATGGGGGGGGGGGGGGGGGGCAATTTCAGTATGGAAAAGAAAATGCTACATGAGAACAGTTGTGCAACAGCCCGTTATCGCGAAGCCGGCGACCCGGGGGGGGCGGGGGGGCAAGGGGGGAGGGATTTTTTTTAAATGACACAAATTTAAAACACAGCCAAAGAATAAAAACGTTTGTCAATTTACTGAGGGGTTAACAATGCCCGACATCTTGTGTACACTTGTCATGAAATCATCTTGAAATCTGAAATCATGCTCACACCAAAATACTTGTCGTTTACCCCTCGCAATTATACGATGTAATTATGCTATTAGTATTTACTCACGCCATCTTGAAGGTATTGAAAATATATCTTGTTACTCTTGAATTATAATTCTGATATCTCGTACCGTTCGCAAGTCATCACAAAAACCTGATATTTGCCCTAATCGACCCCCATGGACTCGTGACCATGGGGTGACATTCAGATCATTCGTACCCCCGTATAACCCAGCTGTTGGTGGGGTCGTTGCGGAACACCAGCGCGGCAGTGTTTCATGATGGGGAAGACGGTCGCTCGTGGATCGTTGGTACGTGTTATAATAATAATAATGTTTATGTAGCAATTCTGCTATATCATTATTTACACGACATACATTTACATACAATACGCCGCGTGATAACACTAATAATACTTGACTCAAATTAACCTGATAAAATACAACAATAATGGCAATGAAAATAATTAATTCAAGTTACACGCTTCCAGACATAAACACTTTCTTTCCATTATAATCATTATTGTTTGCTTGACGACCCCACCTACAGCTGGGTTATACGGGGGTACGAATGAGCAGGTGATTATGTTACGATGAAGTGATGATTGGTGAAAGGACGTTAACAAAAACCCATGCCTTATGCGCAGGGTGTCTACAAGACTGGAAAACCGGGAAAAGTCCACGAATTTTTTGGGGGGGAAATTTTACTCAAAATGTAAAAAATCTAAATTTGATTAATTAAATATCATTTTTAGTTGCTGCAAATACAAGTTCACAATTTGAAAAAATAATTCTTCAATTGTTTTGCCTTGGCTGATTATTAAGATTCCCACCTAAATACCTGACTTGGAACCGACTTTAAAACCGAAATTGAATTTGTGAACAATTCTTCCTACATTATAATCGACGGGAAAGCCAAAATTGCAGACTGGAAAAATATAATTTTCCATCTGGAAAACCTGGAAAAGTCGGGTAATTTTGCAACGGAAAATTTGTCGACACCCTGCTTTATGCGTGACTCGAACCCACGCCCGACGGTGACTCGAGTTTCTGAAGCGGTGCCTCAGCTGGCTGAGCTATTTCGAGTGTGAAAGCAACTCTTCCTGACACATCCAGCTGTTGTTGATTGGGTGATGAAGGCTAGAACATTGTCCCTATGATCTGTACACACCTTGGGGCTGGTTACGTCTCCAATAAAGATGAGCTATTTTATTTTATTCAATTTTCATCCAACGACTTTACATTTTGAAACATTACGCGAAGAAATAATGATTCATTATGTAACATAAGGATAGTCAAAATATACATTTGTCATACTGTCATTCAACATAATGGAAAATTAAACATACATTGAAATATATCAATTGTATATAATATTGTATGCACTTATTTTTAGACGAATACAACTTATATATACCGTAATGTAATGTGTTTTTAATAATTTTTAATAATGAGCTGGTAAAAATGACGGTGCCCCTTGGGAACTGGGCTCCCTCGGGCCTGTGGGCCTTATTAATACGGCCCCAGTGAGGTGATATTGTGAAACATGTACTTTCAGAATTGAGAAAACGCTTTTTTTACGACCAACATTATGTTGTCATTCAGAGTATAGCAATATATAACTTATTAACAAATCATATTTTTTCGCTTTTATCAAGTAATTGTGCAATGGTGATGCAGTTAGTTACGGTAGTATTGTGCAAGTGCAGCCAACTTAAGACCAGGTTGTTTGTCGGTCTTCCTTTGTGCTTCTTGCAGTGCATCCTAATCGCCAATTAGCTTCTTTTAAATGACATCGTATTGCAAACACTAGCCAAACGCAACATGGGTATGCGTTGTAAGATGAGCGAGATATCTGGTATATTAATTGAGAGTAGTTCAAGTAGTCCTACCCTTGCTACTTTATCGACTCTGGTATTCTACACACCTTGATATCTGAATAAGCTATTAAAGTCGTTAAAGTAGTTCTACTCTTGCCACTTCATTGACTCTGGTATTCTACACACCTTGATATCTGAATAAGCTATTAAAGTCGTTAAAGTAGTTCTACTCTTGCCACTTTATTGACTCTGGTGCTCTACACACCTTGACGCATATGACAAATACTCCATTGTTGGGCAAATATCGAATCTAGAAAGCAGTGAATCTCGGCAACCTGAATCTGTCACATTTTTATGATATATTTGTTGAATAAAACCAGTTATTTCAATTTTTTCTCTCAAAACGGCTGATTAGAATTGCATACAAAATGGTGATAATGTGTAAAATCTATGTATACACATTTAGAGGAAATTCATCTCATTTGGAAACATTTTATTTTTCAACATTTTCCGCCCAGCCAAATCTTATGGAGTTTTTAGAAACTTTGAGATGATATTTCTCAAAATCGGTCCAACCGATTCATTCCAAAAACTATACAGTTCATCATCATTACATTATCTCAGTCATCATTACAGTGCGTCGTTAAACCCAATATATAAAAAAAAAAAGTTGAAAGTTTTTGTTTTGAAAGTTTTTGTTTAGTTTTTTCATCATCTTTAATGAATATACAATACGCCAATGTATTAAAGTACATATTTCTTGTGGTCGACCGCGCTGCCGACAGGAAGTGGATATAGGCTTATTACGCACTTGGCAGAACCCCATCCGAATCTGTTTAATATATTTCTTCGGGTTGCCTCGACTTTGTGGCCGGAATTCATATCAACATGTGCTCGATTTGTTTTCTCTCTCTCTCTCTCTCTCTCTCTCTCTCTCTGTGCCACACCAACATGCATGTGTTAATGCTCTTCTAAGACGCGTTCGTTTCTATTTTAGGATGTCTCTGAGGAACTCACACTCCAAGTGGCTGTGGAAACGAAAGAAAGGTAAATACAACATTGTCGACTAATATAGCATTAAGCCACGATTAGTGACGTCACAAGTCAGAGCCTTGTTGATCAATGTTAAAGGTCATCACCGCCCTGAATCTAGATTTTAACGATATTTTTGCCCCTAATTCGAGAGGAAACTAAAAGTCATCATATCAATTTTGTAAATTATAATTTATTAATTTGTCCTCTATCCAGGACCCATATTCCTGAGATAAATGAGATGTGAGAAAAATAAAAATGAGTGAGAAAACGATTATCTCACTTAAAATGGCCGATTGGTAATGGTAAATCGGCCATTTTAGGTGCATGAGAAAATCGTTTTCTCACATCTCATTTATCTCAGGAATATGGGTCCAGGACGCAGACATTACTAGATTCTGTTTATGTTTCTGTACAGAATCGGTGACGTCAAGGCCCATGGCCTCTGCAGGCCAGAGAAAAGATATGATTCTAGTATTATCTCAAATCAGGAACACAAACATCGTCCCATTTCGTTAAAATCTAGTGACAGGGCTGTGATGTCGTTTTCAATGATGATCGCAACCAAGGAATGTATCTGTAAGGCCCGGTATTACCACGGCCAGTTAGTATTTATCTGAGAGTTGGTGAAAACAAATATCACAGGTAACCATGGTGATAACAAGTTTGAACTGTCAGATGAAGGCTAACTGGACTTGGTAATACCGGGCCTAAGTAGAGTTGTGATTGATGCTGTTTATTGAAAACTCTCTCAAGTTGATGTGTTTATCTGTTTGTTGATGTGACTGGATGTTGTGGCGTGATCAGCTGTGATTTGTTGCGACTAACCTCGTGTGCAATTGTTGCCGGTGACGCTTCTGTTTCTTTCAATGTTTCTGATGCTAGATGAAGATTGATGAAAAGTATCCCACTTGGGTTGGGTTTTACTAATCGATTTTTAGTGATGACGGCCGAGTGGTTAACAACTCATGAAATCTAGTGTACACTTGTCATGAAATTTTCCTGAAATCTTCCTGAAATCTTCCTGAAATTCCTTTGGAATGTTCTCGAAATCCCCTGAAATCACTCTAAAATAACTCTAAAAATTACTCTGAAAAAATCGTAAAAACAATGAAAACAGGTAGAAACATGTTGATTGTTGACAATTATTTTGAAGGGGTTGAAAACATACCACGAACTAAAGCTCTTCGTACGAGCACGTATTGAATACTGGTGATCATCTAACCGACAACTGTATGTTGATACGATGTTTGGTTTACCGTTGCCAACTTGGGCCCCGAACCCCTGCAATCAAGCCGGTAGGCAAGATGTAAAGAGGCCTCTTAAGGTGATGTTTCCAGGGATTGACTCCTCTAATATGTGTTATTTATCCAGTACGGCGGCCTAGCTCGTCTAGCGAACACACCGAATAGGTTGACATCGTAACTTCCCGCCTCCGACGCGATTAATCAGCAGTATAGATGAGTTGTTTGCCCACTATGCTACTGGGAATCACTGCCCGGTCGGTCGGTCGGCGACAACTTTTGATTGAACTTTCCAAGTTTCTAGACGAGGGCAGGTCAAGATGGCCGCCCTCGGTAGCTCTGTCAGCTGAGGCACCGCTTCAGAAATTGTTCACTGTTGGGCGTGGGTTCGAGTCCAGCACAAGGTTCTGGTAAACGTCCTTTCACTCAACCATGGCTTTATAGAATCATGATGACCTGTTGAATCGTACCCCCGTCTAGCCTAGCTGTATAATCACTCAAGACTGGGGATATTGTCATGGAAATGGTGAATATCAGCCAATGAAAGTACTGCCTATTGAAGCTAATCAGACATGGTGACAGTCGCGATAAATGTAAGGATATCCACCTTTCTGTCGTACATTGATTTATCGAATCTAATTATTTAATTGTACCGATTACCGATTCAAAATATATGTTTTTGAATAAAGTGAATAGCATTTCGAATATTTGTCCAAGTTATCTGAAGAATTGTTTTTCCTCTTTACTTTCTCTAGATCAGTTAAAAGTACTGATTCTTCTCTGATCATAGGTGAAGACCTTGTCGACTCTTCTAATTGTGTGTAATTATATTATTTCACCCAGTTGTATCGCTTCATAAACCATTCACTTCCAGCATTCGCGAGGAATTAGAATGTATCTTGTGTAAGCGACGCTGCGTTTTGTGACAGTCTCACGTTCAGAGTCCACGGGGGTCGATTCGGTCCAGCATCAGTTTGCTGGCGATATCTTCTGAACGGTATGAGGAGTCCACATTCCATGACACGCAGGTATCTTTAATACCTTCAAGACGGTATAAGTTATAAGTAATTAACTCATATCGCGTAATTGTCCAGCGTATTCACAGCTATAAAGACACGAGTTCCATAGTTATATATTTCATACCATCCTGAAGGTATCAAAAGTGATCGGAATTTTGATGTCTCATACCGTTCGAAAGTGATCACCCAATGATCCCCTCGGTAGCTCGGTCAGCTGAGGCACCGCTGGACCTGGGTTCGAGTCCCGCACAAGGCATAGGTTTTTGTAAACGTCCTCTCACTTATCATCACTTCACTATTTCATAATCACCTGCTCGTTCGTACCCCCTTATAACCTAGCTGCTGGTGGGGTCGTTGAGCAAATCACCAACGAACTGATGTTTCACTAAATCGACTCCCATGGACTCATACTAGATGTTTTTTTTTTTTTTTAATAACATTGAAACTTGATACAAAATCATTGTCCCCCAATTAAGGCTATGGGTGAAAGGTAGGATCGTTTGGATGGGGCACCACAAGGGCGATCTTACCACCCCATTCTGATTAAATAAAAGTCTTTCAGTTTCCGAACGTCCGGAACACATTAGGACTGTTTCTGTGATATGTATCCGGACACAAAACACACGAATGTTGATATCTTCCACTTTGAACTAAGTATCTTGGGCAATGATCACTTCTTTCCATTGACAGCAGATGTAAAGTTTATCATTAAACAAAATGGACATAGAAAAACAATGAGTGATAGACCTATAATGTTATAATCAGGCCCATCACTCTGGTGATGTGACAAGGGAGGGAGGGAGGGAGGGAGGGCGGGGAGGAGGGAGGGAGGGAGGAATGACTCATGGTTACTGGCATCTCGTCCTGGCCAAGGGATCAGGGAGCGTGTCGGGTAGGCCGTGGTACGATTATTGCTTTCACATGCAACCTCAGTGGGACACCTAGTTCCACTCGTGGAATCCGTGCCATCTCGGTTCCACGGTGCCCAACGACCCCACCAACAGCCAGGTTATGTGGGGGTACGAACGAGCAGAGACTTATGTGGAACTATGAAGTGATGATGAGTGAGGGGACGCTTACCAGAACCTGTGCCTCATGCGGGACTCGAACCCGCGCCCAACGGTGACTTGAGTTTGTGAAGCACTGCCTCAGCTGACCGAGCTACCGAGGGTAGCCGATCACTCACACAATGACGGTATAATGTCTAGCAAACCGATATGTTCCTATGAGTTCAGTATTGTCTCTTGTCTCATTGTTGTTTCCATATGCTCGCTTTACAAGTGGAATTAGGAACTGAAATGTGATAGACCTGCTATACCCCCGTATAACCTAGCTGTTGGTGGGGTCGTTAAGCAGACAATGATCACAGATGGGATACTGATGAGCGAGTGTGGGTCAATCACCAGGCACGCACACCAGGGGGGTATCGGGGGGGGGGGGGGGGGTGAAGCGGTGCCTTGTGGTGACACTCTCTCGAGCTGGCTCCCCCATGCGTGCGATCACACACGCACATCTGGCGCCCCCCCCCCCCCCCCCCCCCCCGCAAGCGTCTGTATACACAGACACACATGGAGGCGAGCTTCTATCCTTGAAATAATACGCCAGCTTTTGTGACGGCCTCAAATGCAAGGTCTAGAGGGCTGGTAAAATTGTAATATGGCGCATAGCAAACAGTTTTCATTTTTTCCATCGTGAAATGCTCGTGTACGTTCTGGGCTTCATTTCCGTTGGACTTGGAGGTGTAGCCATTTATATCATGAGGACCAATTATCTTCACCAGCCCTGTTGGTATCCATTATTCATACACACACATATATACATATATATATATATATATATATATATATATATATATATATATATATATATATATATATATATAATGATCTATATGATACGTCTATATGATACGTCTATATGATAGACGTTTTATTTCTGTTTTACCGGCACAAGCGGCGCAGTGACTAACGCGCTCGCTTCATGTGATCTTGTTACTTCTTGTAGGCATACCTGGCTCGATCCCCGCCATCTTCCATCTTTACAGGGGTTTTTCGTGGTTTTCCTCTGTAGTCTATAGGCTAATGCTGGGATGGTTCCTACAATATAGGCCACGACCGCTTCCTTCCCAATACCTACGTAACCATCATCTCATCATTCCATCAATCATTCACCGACAAATTTAGGATCGTTTTGACGGGTACCACAAGGGCTATCTCACCATCCAATTTCAATCATTTAAAACAACTCAACTTTAACACCTTTTAAACTTTGTTTTAAAATAGAGTTCTCAATATTTCGTACTGGAGCCTACACCCATTGCGATGTTCTGCGCACGCCCGGTGCGTCGATTGTCCGTACTGGAGCCTACCCACGCATTGCGATGTTCTGCGCACGCCCGGTGCGTCGATTCACGACTTGAATTCTTCTGTGTCTATTCATTAATCGAGTGATGTACAATTCATGGGACAGATTGGAACTGAATCACCGGCTCGTGTAATAATGTAGTCGCTAGAGGAAAATGAAAGTTTTTCTCCCAGTGTAACACGACCGGTGAAACTGAAAGGAGGCCGCCAGTTCGTTCCGGAGGAGACACCTCGCCAATTAGCCGTGCTGGCAATGTGTCTCAAGGTCTTTACTAATACTGTTACTTTTCTTGTTCATATTCCGAATCGCTAACCCCCTGGTAGAGTGTGAATTGGAAGTAAGAGTCCTTCTTCTGTTCGTTCCATACCTGTTGCTATAGCACACTGAACCGTCATTCGGGAGACCGGGGTTCGATTCCCGCCATGGTCGACCATCCTGACAGGGGTGCATCGTGGTTTA
>OZ023330.1:1306610-1391610 GCA_964007535.1 Brachyptera risi | reverse complement strand
TCGTAATGTCGGCCTCCAATGAATGGAGCGAGATTACATTAGTATTAGTTTGTTCACAGACAAATCGGACTGTAAATATTGTTGTGAAAAGGGCAAAGAAATTGCATCTGGAGAGAAGTTGGCCAATTTGATATTTCTTCAAAGTTGATTTGCAACTCAAGTGTTTGTGTGTTTAATTAGACGAGCTTTAGCGAGGATTCAATTTGACATACTGAAAAAAATTGGTGTTCGTTTTTATGTTTTTTTTGTTTTTTTTTATGTTTTTTTGTCGGTTCTCCACAGGTCAAACGGCTACAACTATCAACTTCAAACTTTTTTTCGTCATGGTTCCTCATCTAACTTAGATCTGTATAGTTTTGTGGCATTATCGGGTGGTAACTTTTTTTTTTAAGAATTTTAGAAATTTCAAAAATCCCCATTAGAATAACCCGGAGGAAAATACTTGGAAAATCAAAAATTTTCAAGACCTTTCAAATTTTCGCCGAATATAAAGGAAACTATTAAGCACATTTTGAGAGATTTTTCGCATCAATCGGATGAGAAATAACGAAGAAAACGCATTTATAAAGCATTTTCCCATCAATTTAGGCTATTACGGGAACCAATTAAATCTATAGCAACAAGTGTCACCAATTAATTCAAAACGATTGAAATGAATGAAGAGGAAGGCCGTGACATAACCGATTCTCGTAAGGTTTTTGAACGTTTGGAGTGATCCAAGGTCTGTAGATGTAGATTGGGTTGACAAATTATTTTTCATTCTAGATTTCTATACCCCTAAGCTCGTCTAACAACGCGCATCCCGCGTTTTCCTAGTTTAATCGTATACTAGAATCATTGTAAGTCTACTTCCCGTCCTACGAGTAGCCACTCCTGTATTTATGTAACAGCGTATGTGTATGGTCGACCAACTGTCACCATGACAACAGAATGCCGACTGCACTAAGAAACAACTGAACTCTTCACCCCTCCTTGCCGGCCGGCCGTCAGCTTGAGGCTCGTATCCCTCCTAGCTGAGGGCTACATGAGACATGTGTTCCCTGTATCATGATGGGAACATGTCCGTGGAGCAACTGTCACCAAGACAACAGGATGCCGACTGCACTAAGAAACAACTGAACTCTTCACCCCTCCTTGCCGGCCGGCCGTCAGCTTGAGGCTCGTATCCCTCCTAACTGAGGGCTACATGAGACATGTGTTCCCTGTATCATGATGGGAACATGTCCGTGGAGCAACTGTCACCAAGACAACAGGATGCCGACTGCACTAAGAAACAACTGAACTCTTCACCCCTCCTTGCCGGCCGGCCGTCAGCTTGAGGCTCGTATCCCTCCTAGCTGAGGGCTACATGAGACATGTGTTCCCTGTATCATGATGGGAACATGTCCGTGGAGCAACTGTCACCATGACAACAGAATGCCGACTGCACTAAGAAACAACTGAACTCTTCACCCCTCCTTGCCGGCCGGCCGTCAGCTTGAGGCTCGTATCCCTCCTAACTGAGGGCTACATGAGACATGTGTTCCCTGTGTGATGATGGGAACATGTCCGTGGACCAACTGGGCTCGTGCTTCTTCATCCTTCAACCCTGTATCTCTCTCAGGCGGTTCAAGATTACGAGTGACATTTGGGAAATATATTCTCTCTCCCTCTCTCCCCCTGTATATCTCAGTGCACATGAACGCGCTGCTCACAGAAGCTGTTAGGGCATGACGTGATCCTCCAGACGGGCGATGACGTCATGCCGGCCACATGGCTCGGCCGGCGTCAGTGGAACCTCGTGTCATGAAGATGTCCATGTTCTGTTGTTTCTAGGTGAAGGAAGGGTTTAATTCGATCGGCCGTGCCTTTAGTTACTTGTTGTTATTCAATACCGTTCTGCGGGTATCGGTAGTTGCTGCTCGCTTATCACTACGTAGGAAACCACACGTTCCGTCGCGCTGAATCTGCTCGCGCGTCATCGGAGGGTATTCGAAAAACAAGAACAATATACCCTAGTTGTATTTCATGAGAACTGGATCACAATTGCACTCGTGTGTGTACATTTAATTGTTAAAAGTACGAGTTGTAGAAACATGTTTAGGGGCGCAAAACGTCTTGATGCGGCCCTACATGCGATATGTATTACGAGGGGTGAGCAAGGAGTGAATTCGCGCGGTGTTTACACCTGATGTCAAGAGTTGATAGCCCCTCGATGTATTATTACTATGCACACCCTTGTGGTCGCCCATCCTAACGATCCTACTTTAATTGAGGAATTATTTTTTTTTTATTCGTGTTCTCACAAAGATTTCAGTACAATTTCGTAGACCCGCAAAGTGACAAAAAGTTGACTAGTCTGCGGGTCTACTAACATTCTATACACTAGGAAAACGCGGGATGCGCGTTGTTAGACGAGCTTAGGGGTATAGAAATCTAGAATGAAAAATAATTTGTCAACCCAATCTACATCTACAGACCTTGGATCACTCCAAACGTTCAAAAACCTTACGAGAATCAGTTATGTCACGGCCTTCCTCTTCATTCATTTCAATCGTTTTGAATCAATTGGTGACACTTGTTGCTATAGATTTAATTGGTTCCCGTAATAGCTTAAATTGATGGGAAAATGCTTTATAAATGCGTTTTCTTCGTTATTTCTCATCCGATTGATGCGAAAAATCTCTCAAAATGTGCTTAATAATTTCCTTTATATTCGGCGAAAATTTGAGAGGTCTTTAAAAATTTTGATTTTTCAAGTATTTTCCTCCGGGTTATTCTAATAGGGATTTTTGAAATTTCTAAAATTCATTAAAAAAAAGTTACCACCCGATAATGCCACAAAACTATACAGATCTAAGTTAGATGAGGAACCATGACGAAAAAAAGTTTGAAGTTGATAGCTGTAGCCGTTTGACCTGTGGAGAACCGACAAAAAAACAATAAAAAAAAAAAAAAAAAAAAAAAACATAAAAACGAACACCAATTTTTTTCAGTATGTCAAATTGAATCCTCGCTAAAGCTCGTCTAATAAGAAAAACAAATTACGAATAAGTATATCAAGTCTGAACAATTACGCACGTACATTTTGATAATAATGATGAAAATATCAATTTTAATAACAAAATAATCATAATGATAAGAATCCACATTTTGAAATTATGAACTATTTTCAGTTATTTGGAATTTGACTGGCGAGTGTTCCATCACCTTTGGCCATTAGTTGATAGCCGACACCTTGGTTGATGACTACTGTACTTACGTTGTTGGCGCTAACCACTTCAGGTGAATCATTTGTCTCTCCGCTATCGATCCCCGCGTGTTGCGTCTAGACTCGCGAACCGTGCGCTGTTGTTGTTGTTGTTGTTGTTGTTTTACGAGCAGCGAGTCTTACAACAAACACGGCCAGTCGTGTGATTGCGACTATTGATTGATCCGGCAATCGTCACTCACGGCATGCATTATACCTAGCAGGGTGGCCGAGTGGCTAGCACGCTGAACCATAGATCCGACCATCTGTCTTCTTGGTTTCCCTGGCTGTCGTCCAGGTCCTTCACACTCCATCATCTCGGATATCATCCACCGACGCCAATAGATCGTAGTCATCAGTACAGTACGTCGTTAAACACAATAGATTCCATGTTTCCATCATGCGTTAGGCGTCTGTGTTACATGTTGCTGTTTGGTTGCTTTTTATGCCATAGATATATTATATTACCTTACAGAGATGCGTTACTCCTGCAGCTATGTGCTCGTTCCAATCTCGGCGGCCATATTGGACATTTACAAATAGAATCCAAGCAAGGCATTCTATATCACCTCACCGAGATACGTTACTTTTGCAGCCGATAGCGACGTGTGCTCGTTCCAATCTCGGCGGCCATATTGGACATTTACAAATAGAATCCAAGCAAGGCGTTTTATATCATCACTAGTATATGTCTAATATGTCTGGAACTTGCCGGTGTGAAGCTACTGCCGAGACACAGATATGTACGCCTTCTTATCGGTCATCTGGATCTCTGTGTCTACCAAGATGTTACCTTCTTTCTCTCTCCATGTTATTATCTCGTGCTACTAGAAAGTGAAGTAGAAGCGTTTATCCGAGTGTTGCACAAGTGTGGCTTCTCATTACGTCTCGGCAGTGTCACTGGATCTCTCGGCTCTGCGCAGAACAAAGACTGGGTGACTTCATCATGCTCCAACACTGCATCAGCTAGACGTGCATGTGGTTGTGTCGGGCATGCCTGGCTTCTTGGTCCGGACAGCTAGAGTTGTGCCTCCAGAACCTCATCTGGAACCATGAGGGGAGGGGGGGGGGGGGGGGCGTTGTGAGATGAGCTTAGTAGTATGGTATTGCACAAGTGTGGCTTCTCATTACGTCTCGGCAGTGTCACTGGATCTCTCGGCTCTGCGCAGAACAAAGACTGGGTGACTTCATCATGCTCCAACACTGCATCAGCTGGACGTGCATGTGGTTGTGTCGGGCATGCCTGGCTTCTTGGTCCGGACAGCTAGAGTTGTGCCTCCAGAACCTCACCTGGAACCATGGGGGGAGGGGGGGGGGGGGGGGCGTTGTGAGATGATGAGCTTAGAAGTATGGAAATCTAGAATGACAGATATTTCGTCAGATCAATCCACATCAACGGACTTTGGATTACTTCAAACGTTCAAAAACCTTACCTGCAACTTGATATTTATAGTGCTACAACCTGTTGCATATACACTTTGCAAAACCAATTGATCCAAATATTCAGTCAAATGTACACTTTTATTGCGTTTTCTTTGTTATTTGTCATCTGATTGTTGTGAGTCACTGGAAAAGTGTTTTATAGTCTTGTTCATATTCGGAGAATTTTTTTTTTTTTTTTAATAATATCGTAACTGGATACAAAATCATTGTTCCTCAATTAAGGCTATGGATGAAAGTTAGGATCGTTTGGACGGGGCACCACAAGGGCGATCTTACCACCCCATTTTGATTATTTAATACCAATGAACTTCAACACCAGGACTGCGCTGTCGCTTTTGAAGAATTCTTGTTTTCCAAGTATTTTTCCCTTGGGTTATTCTTATGAGGATTTTTCAAACTTGACGATTATTTCCGGTAAAATCTTCCGACCGATTTTGCTGAAAAACAATCCCAACCTATTATGTCTGGTATGACAGAAATATGTAGACAAAATTTCAAGTCGGTATAGGTATCTTTTCCTGACCTGTATGCCGCGTACAAAATTACAAAAAAAAGAAATCGAAGCCCTTTTTGTTCGGCTTGTGAAATGGAATCTAAATATTTCTTGATTGATATGTCACCGATTCGATTTGACGTGCCATATATTTCATCATGACACATTTACAGATTGTAAGAATCAGCTTGGCAAATAATGCATTGGAATTCAATTGAAAGAATCACAATTGTGAGAAAAATGATGTAAACATGTGTTTTTCAGTAATCGAAATGTCAATCTCCTGAGGAGAATTTACTCTAAACTCTTGAGAAATAAGATAAAAGAGAGTAATAAATCATAGAGAGATGATATTACAAATTGCATAAGAATATGAATACAATGACTAAGGTGAACAAATAAGTGGGCCGCGGGGGGAATACCTTTCAAATCGTGGGGGGGGGGGGGTTCCCACTTTTGGTCATGTTTGAATTAATATAATATCGATATAGAGTATGTTCGTGTATCATGAAATGTATTCATGTAGTATGGGTTGTTTATATGCCGAGAGTATTTTCCTTCTTTTCTCGTGTAAATACTGTCCATACTATAAGCAATTGCGATCATTATAGAACGAATAAATAGCTGCCCTCTGTAGCTCAGTCAGCTATGTGACTCCGCTTCATCAACTATCAAGTCACCGTTGAGCGTGGGTTCGAGTCCCGCACAAGGCGTGTTTTTCTAAATATCCTTTCACATATCACTTCATAGTTTGATAATCACTTGCTCATTCCTACCCCGTATAACCTACTGTAATGGTCGTATAGTAGCAATATATTTAAGGGGATGAAACAATTCCGTCAAGAGGGGTGGTTAGGGAACTTGCCACCGCGCATTCGACTGCAAGAGATCTAAATAATAATAATATTATTCTAATTATTATTATCATTCTAATTACTAATTCAGAAAATGATTGATCCAATTGTGCAGTGGGATACACTTATTAGATATTTATTGAATTATTCTTGTGCATCAACTTTTTATGTCTTTAGCTGTGTGGATATGATTTGTATTCTTGATGTATAATGATATATTAATTTTTCAATTTCATGTCCACATATATATAGGATATACATATATTCGATTTTGTATTCCTTAACTATTGAAAAATTTTCATTTATTTTTTCCTTGTCCAAGCTATTAATTTCATTCATCATCCCACAGATAAGCCTTTTTGGCTTTGTGGAAGAGCGTATTGATTAATCTTGTATGTATGTATTATTTAAATCTAATGAAAAAAAAAAATCATTATTCTAATTATTATTATTATTATTATATATTATTAAATATTATTATTATCATAATATATTATTATTATTATTATAATATATTATTATAATTATTGTTCTGCAAACAACAATCAATTGATGAATCAAACAAATGATCGTAAGATTGTAATTTCTGATCGCGTCGTCGATCTTTTGCCAGCTGTTGTTCGTGTCTCTCTGGCAACCGAGGTAGGAAGCATGCTAGCTGCCTCTGAGGACCTCTCGGCGTGGCGACTGTATCGCAGAGCATCTCGGTGTGCGTGGGGGAGGAAGTGTTGGATATACATTTCATCCGGTGCCGGAAGCCGGACAACTTATTAGCTTCCGGTGCCTCTACATAATGTATAGGCCTAAATGCCGCGAGATTCGGGCCGAGTGTGCGTGCGTCTTATACAACACACGGCCATGCACGAATCGCTTTCACTCTCTAGATCGCCGAGCTGGTTAGCCGCGGGTGATGAACTGTATGATCTAACCAGAGATCTAGATGACCGAGTTACGTTACAAGGCGTACATATACATGTCTCGTCAGTAGCTTCACACCGCCTTGCAGACCGCCAAGTCTCACACATATTAGTGATAATATAGAATGCCTTGCTTGGATTCTATTTGTAAATGTCCAACATGGCCGCCGAGATTGGAACGAGTATATGTCGCTATAGTAACGTAACAAGGTAAGGTAATCTATGATCTAATTGTTGTAACTCGGCAAGACAGTCTATTGGGCCGTGAACGGGCTAACTCGACAAGACAGTCTATTGGGCCGTGAACGGGGGTGTGGCGCTCAACTCGAGTGTAATCTCTTCGTCTTGTCTTTCACGAGTGCATTGATTGAGGTGGTTTTATGGTCAGCTTGTTTTCTTCATCAACATCTTGACAGACAATCATTTGAAGCGGCATATCGAGCTTTGGTTCGATCCCCGCCACCGTCCATCTTTACAGGAGTTTCTAGTGGTTGCCCTCTGTAGTCTAGGCTAATGCCGCGATGCTTATTACACCACAGTATACAGGCCACGACAGCTTCCTTCCCAATACCTAAGAAACCTTCATCTCACCATCTCATCAACCATTCATTCGACGCCAATAGAGCTTGGTTATCATAACAATGAGCCGTAGAAACAATTTACATATAAGAAACTTGTGAAAGAATGGAATTCTTCACGTGTATAATATAGTGAACTGGCGTTTCGTTGACAATTCTGTGATAGCGTGCCGCAGACGCGGTCCGGCACGGCACGGCACGGTCCGGTATTCAGTCTCGCGGGAGGTGCATGCTCTTTTGTGTCAAGGTTAGTTAAGGTCGGATATATATTAACAATTCATCTCAAGATGTCGGACGTTTTTCTCCACACGTTCGATTTTTGAATCTATGAATCAGGGTAAAAATTCCAACATCTACATTGGGAGAGAACAAAATCTCGATCTTCTTTTCCTTGTCTAAGGCCCGGTATTACCAAGTCTAGTTGGTCTTTATCTGACAGTTCAAACTTGTTATCACCATGGTTACTTATGCTATTTGTTTTCACCAACTCTCAGATAAATACTAACTGGCCGTGGTAATACTGGGCCTTAGTCGATTTTTTTCTGTTTTCTTCCAATATTTGTTCTTATTATATCTTTCGTGATATTTGTTCCGATTTTTTATTACATACAAAAATTGATGTATTTAAAAAAAAAATTTACTTGTTGCAGATATGTTATTTGTTTAGTTGGTAGCCTCGCGTGAAATAGGAAGTTGATAATCTAATGGCCAGCCAGTACGCTAGCTGTACTAACCAAACCCTTCACCTTCCCTCAGCCTATTGGATATCAGTTGAAGGAGAGCAAGCAAGGTGCTTATATACGAATCAAGACATTCATCGTCACTGTGTTTTCTATGTTGACGAACAAGTGTCATGGAATAAAAATCAACACCAAGATAATTTAATGCTCTTCAATAATTGATTCACAGAAAATAATAAAAATATATATAAATAATAATAAATAATTCACAAAAATGGAATATCATATTAATTATTAATATGACATTGTATTTTTATGAATTCAATCGGTTTCAAGATGGTACGATGATGAATGTCATCACATTCCTGGTATTTACAGACGTAATGTCTTTCTTTTTTCTTCTCTTTTTTCTTGTTTTTTTTTAACGACGCACTATACTGATGGTTACGATCTATTGGCGTCGATGGATGATGAATGAGATGATGAGATGAAAGGTTATTTTATTAGGTGTTTTTCAATGATGGGAAGGAGTCGGTCGTGGCCTGTTGTTGAGGAACCATACCAGTATCAACCTGAACGACAGAGGGAAACCACGATGCACCCCTGTCAGGATGGTCGACCATGGCGGGAATCGAACCCCGGTCTCCCGAATGACAGTTCAGTGTGACAACCACTCGATCCAGCGTCTCGGTACACGTCTTAAAACTGACTAATTGCACAAAACTAGAATGTCATATTAATGAAAGAGCGTAACATTATATTGTAGTGTGTATCCAATGACTGGTTGGCAAATAGAGAAGGTGAAAGATGAGTGTAAAAGAAGAGACAGAACGGGAAACGAATTGTTGCGCAGGATTGTAACAGCGAACAGAGCTCCCAATGAATAATACAAGTAGCCGAGAGTGAAAGGAGTTTAACCAGTTAACCAGCGATAACTACTTACTGACTTACTGACTTACGGTCGGTCGTACATGAAGCTGGGATCTCGCTTTCCCCGACCCGGTGAATTATGCACTGTGAAAGTAATTAGAAGCTATGCATCAACGTGTATGAAGGGGTGGTGCGGAAACTAAAACACAGCTGAAAAACACAATTTTTAGCTGTCGACGCTTAACAGTTATATGCAACATGACTTGAATAGTTATAACATATTGTCTTGAAGCTATTATAGTTATCTGTGTTTCTCGCGTATTGGAATTTTGATATCTTATACCATTCAAAAGTTATGACCAAGAAACTGATATTTCGCTAAATCGACTCCCGTGAGCTCTTTACATCTCACAACCCATGAGTAAAACCTGCAGGGGACGAACAAAACAGGACCAATCAGTCTAATTATTTCTGCAATGAAACAACAATGAGTAGGCTACCTATATCTGTGTCTACGTTCATCAAAAATCATAATTTTCTATCAAAAACTCTAAAAAAATCGTAAAACCAATGAAAAACAGGTAGAAACATGTTGATTGTTGACAATTATTTTGAAATGGTTGAGAACATACCATGAACTAAAGCTCTTCGTACGAGCACGTATTGAATACTGGTGATCATCTAACAGAAAACTGTAAGTTAATAGGCTTCTGTCACGTAACAAATGACAAACAATCGTTACCATAGCAACACAGCGAACTGGTGGACTACCAAACATTCTGATTGGTCGATTCCAACTGGTGCACATTGTTGTCTGTCTCTTGCAACAATGAGTGACGTCACTTGACAGAAGCGTATAGCTACCATAGCAACACAGCGAACTGGTGGACTACCAAACATTCTGATTGGTCAATTCCAACTAGTGGACATTGTTGTCTGTCTCTTTCAACAATGAAAGACGTCATTTGACAGAAGCCTATACGATGATTGGTTTACCGTTGCCAACTTGGGCCCCGAATGTCTGCAATCAAGCCGGTAGGCAAAGTGTAAAGAGCATATGCTGCTAAAGCGTAGTTGGATGCATTACTAGGAAAACGCTATATACGCGTTGTTAGACGAGCGGAAAGTAATAGTATGTCGACTTCATTGCCAAACTTTTACCTACATTCGCCAATTGTATAACATTTTAGTTATAAATGGGTAAAAACGGCTTCGAGTGGTACCAATTTAGCACATTTCATGTTTCTTCTTCAAAATGGCTGACCCGATCAAGCTGAGAATTTCCAGAAATGTGTATCAAGATGTTATTCAACTTCACACAAAATTTCAATTTTTTTGAAAATAAATTTTTTTAATTCTTTTTCCGTCGTGTTATTCTAATGGGTATTTTTGAAATTTCTAAAATTCATAAAAATGAAAGTTACCACCCGATAATACCACAAAACTTTAAACATCTAAGCTAGATGAGGAAGCATAATGAAAAAAAGTTTGAAGTTGATAGCTGTAGCCGTTTGACCTGTGGAAAACCGACAAAAAAACATAAAAAAAAAACATAAAAACGAACACCAATTCTTTTCAGTATGTCAAATTGAATCCTCGCTAAAGCTCGTCTAATCAATGAGTAGGATTATTGTATAAATCTTGATCGTTACTAAATAATATGTTGAAATAATAATTGAAATTTGCTGAACCGTGAGACACAATTATGAAACTAAATTACAAATATTATATCGTAAAGGTAACTAGCAATACAGAACATAGTTCTTAATGCTCTCAATGCATTAGTTGTTATCTCAAAACGTTAATATATATATATATTATATGAAAATATACGATTTCTTAAAAATATACTCACTTACTATTTGATTTTCAAGGGGCTGATGTTTTAGGCCCGACCCTCAGGAGCCTATGGGCCTTGATTCGGCCCTGCCTACAAAGGCAAAGCAAGAGAGGTAGGATCGTTTGAACGGGGCACCACAAGGGTGGTCTTGCCACCCCGAAGACATACTTAGATATAGCTCATTCAACACTTTGTAAAAAAAAAAACAGGGGTGATGAAGAACAAATCGAAAGTCATGTTGGGGAGAAAATAATATCTTCACTCTACAATTTTACTTTCGTCTTCTTTCCTTCCGAATCTGCCATTGCCAACACTGCGGAGATTTCAAGAACTCCTCCCCCCCCCCCGCCCCCCTTCTCCCCCGCCATCCAGTGGTGTAAACCCGGTGACGTCAGCTACACGACCGTCTCCCCCCGATCTGTTGGCGCTGGCGATCGAGAGTGTCGGGCCTGCACGGCCGGTCGTCGCTTAAAACAATACGTCGTCGTCGACAATCTAATTAGGTTATCAATTAACCGTCGGGTTAATACAGTGTTTATGTGCTAGCTAGCCGTGTTGTCTCGGCTTTCGTCTAGACTCGGGACAATCTGGGTATCGTTTCTACATGCAGTTACAATTTGTAATTACAATTACAATTATTACAATTTGTTAGATACAATGTTATGAATAATACATACAATGTCATGAATGATATCGACATTTTAATATCAAAATTTCAAAATATATTAAAAATTGAAATCTACACATTATTTTCATTTATATTGTGTTCAACGATGGACTTTCATGGTAAGTAAGATCAGTCCGCGTTGGTGGATAATTAATTAGATGATGCGATGAAGGTAACGGGAAGGACAGTGGGAAGGAAGCGGTCGCGGCCTACAGTGTATAGGAACAATACCGGCATCAGTCTGGACTATACGGAGAGACAGTGGCGGGGATCGAACCAGGTCCGATATGCCCCTCACCTCCCGGATCCCACGGAGCGTGCCGGTATTAGTTTGTGATAAGATGAACGAGGAACCTCGAGTCCACGGGAGTTGATTAACGAAATGTCAGTATTTTGGTGTCGACTTTCGACCTGTATGAGATATCAAAATTCCAATACAGAACTATTTCAATACCTTCTCGATGGTATAAGTTGTAATTATTCAACATCGCTAAAAAAAAAAATTATCCTTACATGTTTGACAATTAGGCGACATGGATCATATCTCATACGGTAAAGGTATCGAAAGTATCTGTTACCGTTCGGAGGTTATTACCAATAAACTGGTATTTGACTAGATCTAGTCCCGTGCCGTGCGAGATCGCAGGTCTAGCCTTGTTTGTCTCTCGAGCTCCATGCACCATCTGTCGCCGGAAGTGCACTAGGAGAGAGAGAGACCAGTAACCGACAACTGACAGACTGTTTCCGGTCCGCTGTCAGTTCACCTTCAGCCGGCCGGTCGAAATGGCGGGAATCAACTCCCTGTCGGTTATTTATTCATATTGGTGTAATAAGACGCACTGTACTGATGACTACGATCTATTGGCGTCGGTGAACGATATATGAGATTGTGAGATTATTTTATTAGATGTTTTTGGATGGTGGGAAGGAGTCGGTCGTGGCCTGTTGTTAAGGAACTATCCCAGTATTGACCTGAACGACAGAGGGAAACCACGATGCACCTCTGTCAGGATGGTCGACCATGGCTGGAATTGAACTTCGGTCTCCTGAATGACGGTTCAGTATGCTATCCACTCGACCGCTGGTCTCTTGTTGAAATTTGGTTTTAGTTCGGATTGAATCTGCTTGGGATGTTTGTTTGGTTAGGTTGGGCTGCGCGCAAGTACAACAACAACAACAACAACAACAACAACATCATCAACAACAACGACAGAGGCCATGCATGTGTATTTACAGGGGGAAGGGAATCTGGATGTGTGCAGAAGGTACCCTGCGGTCCGAGTCTTCGCTATGGCACTTCATTTGTACACGTATTTCCACCCAACATCATGTCATTATCAGCCGCTCGGTCGTACCCCCAGACAACCTAGCACGATGGTGGGGTCTAGAATATCATCCTAACTGGGTGGTTTCATTTATATTCATTGAAGAAAGCTGCCCTAGTTGTCTTTTGATTACGTTCAAAGCGAAAGGTTAACAACTCCTGAAATCTGGTGGGAGGCCTGTGCACTTGCACGAAATCTTCCTGAAATCCCTTGTAATCTTCCTGAAATCCCTTGTAATCTTCCTGAAATCCCTTGTAATCTTCCTGAAATCACTTGAAATCTTCCTGAAATACCTTGAAATATTCTTGAAATCCTTTGAAATATTCTTGAAATTCCGTGAAATCTTCTTGAAATTCCGTGAAAACTTCCTGAAATCCCGTGAAATCTTTTTGAATCTTCCTGAAATCCCGTGAAATCTTTTTGAACCTTCCTGAAATCCCGTGAAATCTTTTTGAAATCTTTTTGAAATCTTCTTGAAATACCGTGAAATCTTCCTGAAATACCGTGAAATCTTCCTGAAATACCGTGAAATCTTCTTGAAATACCGTGAAATCTTCTTGAAATACCGTGAAATCTTCCTGAAATACCGTGAAATCTTCCTGAAATACCGTGAAATCTTCCTGAAATACCGTGAAATCTTCCTGAAATACCGTGAAATCTTCTTGAAATACCGTGAAATCTTCTTGAAATACCGTGAAATCTTCCTGAAATACCGTGAAATCTTCCTGAAATACCGTGAAATCTTCTTGAAATCACTTGAAATCTTCTTGAAATCCCTTGAAATCGCTTGAAATCCCTTGAAATCTTCCTGACATCCCTTATAATCTTCCTGAAATCCCTTATAATCTTCCTGAAATTCCGTGAAATCTTCTTGAAATACCGTGAAATCTTCTTGAAATACCGTGAAATCTTCCTGAAATACCGTGAAATCTTTTTGAAATCATCTTGAAATCCCTTGAAATCCCTTGAAACCTACTTGAAATTCCTTGAAATCTGAAATGTGAAATCGGGTGTACACCAGATTCACTACTACTGTTGTTCACCCCTCGGTTCCAAGCCATGGCAGTCAAGGCTTGACACAACCAGAGGTGCTTGTTATTAGCCGAATGTCAGTATTAATTGCAGGGGATGTGAATAGAGGTCTGTCTTGCTCTCACCACGATCACAATGTAGCCCCACGTGTCGAGGTTCGATGCCGTCGTTTTATTGGCGCGTCTGTTTTCATGATCCCTCGTGACGCCTTCTTAGCAGGCAGCCCATCTTGCGCGACCGCATTGCGGGTTGCGTTCGGTTCGAGCGACGGCGACGTTGTAATCCTACAGGTGATGTGCGAGCTTACACTGTGATTGCTTTCTACGTCGCATAGCACTCGTGAATATGTAATATATAGATTTTACCTTTTATATCAACATCCATACTTGATACAAAATCATTGTGGCTATGGATGAAAGGTAGGATCGTTCGGACGGGGATATTTACATCCCAAAAGATCATTAAAATAAGATTGATTCATTTAACAAACAATAAGTCTCGAAGTAATAATTTTAGGAATAGTTGACGTTCAAACTTTTGTTTCATCTCGATCTTTTTCTTCTTTCTCATTTGTTCTTGTATTCATAACTTTTATCTAGTTTTTTTTTAAATCGATTCATTTTGTATCATCATTTATTCATTTATCCATCAAACTTTTTAATCATTTTCATCACTTTGTTCCAGCATTTTTATTGTATCCCGTTTGTTTCATTTTATTCAATTAGTTGGTTTTCTTTTTTTCAACACCATTTGGCTGTGGTCGATTACACTCGTGATTCACACACGTGACTATTTCTTGGCATTCTATTCGTCGGCGTGTCTCGCATATCATTGGTTGCCTACTTATCCTCATGCCCGTGTACACGACCCGGCCGGGCTCGAGTGCCCCCCCCCCCCCCCCCCCCCCCCGGTAAACCTTGCTTGCAGTTGATTCGAAACCAAGCAAATCTCAGCTAATGTATACAGACCTGTATACATACATTCAGACCGAGACGCGTGGCCGAGGGGTAACACACTGAACCGTCATTCGGGAGACCAGGGTTCGATTCCCGCCATGGTCGACCATCCTGACAGGGGTGCATCGTGGTTTCCCTCTGTTGTTCAGGTTGATACTGGGATGGTTCCTTAACAACAGGCCACGACCGACTCCTTCCCACTATCCAAAAACACCTAATAAAATAACCCATCATCTCATTCATCATCCACCGACGCCAATAGATCGTAGCCATCAGTATAGTGCGTCGTTAGAACCCAATACAAACAGAGAACCTGTCAGGATGGTCGACCTTGGCGGGAATCGAACTCCGGTCTCTTGAATGAGTGCAGTAAGCTATCCACTCGACCACTTGTCTCGGTAGTTTCTTCATGGACTATGCGTGGAGTGCATATGACATGTCTCCCATGCAGTTCCCGTGTATTTTCTCGGGGGGTTTGTTTGATTATCATCAAAAATTTAGTTGCCTGAAAGTTTTACTAAATTGTATGCGATTCTAATTAAATCTGTATCGATAGAACGGCAAGACTTATGTACATTCTAATCATCTGATGACATGCCCAATGATGTTAACAATGACTTTGGCAAGTTTCAAAACTCTACAATCATTTCTGTGGCATTCACGTATTTAGCGAGCGTTTTCCGTTATTTTGCCGGCACGCGGGAAAAAACAGGGAAAGAAATTCGATTTTTTTTCCATCATTTTAGTATCAATTCCCTTCAATGGTCATGCATTAGTTGACTCAAAATCTAGTTATTTGTCAGAAGTGGAAATTCTCATTTTTAGATGGATGAATAGCCTTAACCGCAATAATACGCGTGGCGTCGCACGTAACCACAATTAACGACGGGCGGTGTGCGTCGCGACGCTTCTCGACGCCGTCTGTCCGAACAAAGGGCGCGCGTCGATATCTCGCACTTGCTCCGCTGCTACACGGCGTCCCTACACGCATCGAGGGTTGCGTTTTTTACACTTTAGATCGCACTTTAGGTCTTCTGGTGGCTAACGATCTATTGGCGGCTGTGGATGATGTGTGGTTAAATGGGACCCCATTCCACACCTATTTAGAGTTGGAAAATAGTGATCTTTAAACCAAAGTTATGGGAGGGTCATCGAAACACATGCTGACATTTTCAGCTTTATTTTAATTTTGTCTAGATCATAACCTAAAAGTCTTAAAAGTCCTAAAACTGAAAGTATTGATATCAATTATTGCTTTCCAATTTAATGAATTCTACAGTATCGGGCACTAAATCTTGAAGCTAACCGAAGTGTAAAATGATTGAAGTGAAAGAGATGTTGATCTTATTTTGGTTGCATAGATTGAGCACTCCTATAGTCCCACCCCATTCACCCACAGGTGTATTTTATTATTATTATTTTTTTTTTTCAACAATTTTGTGATATTGGTTTGTAAGTTCCTTATTATTTTCAGTGAACTTGAGAAGGTTCGAGTTTATAATCCTATCGCAATATTAATTATCTGTTTAATTTACCTGCAGACAAGATGTATAAAGCATTTGCGGGATATTGTTAATATAAATGTATATTTTGTTTTCTTGATAGACCAATAAGAAATGAATATATATATATATATATATATATATATATATATATATATATATATATATATATATCTCAAACCCAGATAACCAATTAAATTGGGCCAGGGGGTGTTTCCACCAGTTTTTCTAGGGCAGACTTCTCATATCAATAGAAATGAATAACAAGAAATATTGCCATGATTAGTGTTTAACCATCTATGGTTTAACGGCGCGTCAACATCTGACTGTGATGTCATTCTGCGCCTGTTTACCATCGACACTTGATCCATGATGATTGTAGGAAGATGGCAGAGCAAGAACTTGTCTATACCAGTTGTGTCATGTCCCACACCGATCACGTGCTTGTAGCCCGCACCTTCCTGTCCTCCTCTCTTGTTCTCATAGGGGCTCCTTTGTTCCCGTGCTTTGTTCCCGGGAGGTGGGGCTTTGGTTCGATCCCCGCCACCGTCCATCTTTAGACGGGTTTTTCGTGGTTAACCTCTGTAGTCTAGGCTGATGCCGGGATGGTTCCCACTATATACAGGCCACGACCGCTTCCTTCCCTCTATTATAAACTTGGTCATTAGCATTTTCTCTAATATCATCTGCATTCTGGTATGTGTTTGTTGACTCGGTATCTGGCTCTATGAAACTTGTACGATCATGTAAGAGTGAAACCCCCCCTGGCGGGAAGTGTTTGCCCTACGGACACTAGAGGGGCGCCTTAAGAGGCCGCAGGCGCTCTACACGGGCTCGCTATTCGCTCGCTTCAGACTCCAGTTTAACATGCATCGTGGGCTAGGCGCAACACATAGACTAGCCCGCCGAACTCAGATTCACGTAAACGCCGTTAATTCCCTTACTCACACTTTTGATATATTTCACAGTCTATATTTTTTTCGGTATTCAAAAATATATATCTAGGTTTCCGTAAACTGGAAATTTTTTCATTTTCCATTTGAAGAATTTGAAAAATTACAAATTCGTTGTTCAAATTTCTGTAAATGCGATAACCTCCGTCTTTCAATTATCAACAGAATGCAAAAACAATCATATTGATATCTCAAAAATTACGGCCGTGAGAGTTTGCGGCGTGAAATACGAGCGCCTGCGCGCGGCCTCTTAAGCGTGAATGAGAGTTCCTTCAATCGTATATCTTTACATTTTATTTTCACCTTGGTTTTTACTGATGATTTTTGATACCATATTCTGGCCCCAGTTGATTTTACCGATAGCTGTATACAACAAAACACATCGTTTCCATAGTTACAGAGCCTAGCTACAAGTTGTAGGAATGGTGAAAGATCTCAGATGGTCGTATGTTTGTAGGTCTGATGCTGTTGGAAACGGGCCAAACGAGTCTATAGGCCGAGTCTGGAAGCTAGGGGCTGCGTCATATTTCAACAAACTCCATGTCGAAGCCAAAAAACACGGGTCCATAATTGTCAATCAAATCACATTTCAATTAACATTCATTGGTTCTCTCTTGAATGTGGCACATTTTTAATGTCAATTTTTTTACATTTGTTTTTATTCGTCTCGCATTATTTTGTTTACATTCAGTTCCGAGTAGCGAACCTAGTGACGGCGCGGGTTGTATCTACACCGACGCCAGGGGTTGGAGGGGGGGGGGGTCGCCTTGGCAACAGGTCTGACGTCACTCGGTTATCGAGCCGCGTGAACTTGACGAGCGCTGTGATTGGTGCAGCAATAGGGATGTTTTATCCCCCCCATGTGTTGCGTCTGGACGCGCAACCAGTACCATACAGGAAACGATTGTGATGACGACATTATAGAGCAATTTTCAACCCTTGACCTCTGGGCCTTTACCTAATACATCCCGCCCTAGTGCTGGCTTGCTCCAATAGGCTGGGAGAGCTAGCTGTCATGGCAACGTGTCTGGTCTATGTATATTTCCATTGTTGTTGGCAAAAATTGTAGCCCTGCTTATGTGTTGAGCTTCGAAATGTGATGAATTATTCAGTCCAAGGGACCGTGAATTTGTTTTGTAATGTTTTGCCATGGCAGTTAGCTCTCCTAGTGAAGATTAACCAATCAGAGTGCTAGCACCTTGGAGCTAGTAGGGGTTGTTGTGCGACGTTGCCACATCTGACAACATAATCAACGATCATCCACCATTTAACCCTATAAAGTCTTGTTGTAGATTCAAGTCAACTAGCTTGGGTAGGATATAATGTGAGTGAAATGCAACAGTGAATGAGTCCAGTGGAGTGTGTAGAGGTGATTGTATGATTGACCAAAGACCAGGCGGATCGTTGGAGCAGAAGTCCGCGGCGCCACTGTCGTGGTTTCCCTTGACGTGGATGGCGACAGACTCCCACCCAACCACCTGTTGGGATGCGTTCTTCTTGCACTGCCCGGTCACCTTCAGCTCGACCAACTAGAGCCTTGTTTTGTTCAATAGAAGAGAATTGACCACTTGGTGACGTCAAATATCAGAGCCACATCGAATTGTAAGATCCTTCAATGACATATTATGATCAAGAAGACCGTTTTCAGACATTTCTTGTCCGAATATGTGTCTAACGATAGAATTGTGGTGTTATAACGCTGTAGATCGAGCATCATATCTGCCCTATTCAACCTAATTGTCATGGTGTAATCGATACACTGCTGATATAGATGTAGGCTTGTGGAGAAAGATGACGTTATTGGCATGTCATTGTAGGGAATCCTATTTTAAAACTGGCCAAAACGCAGTTCATGCGTTGTAAGATGAGCGAGATATCAAACCTGTACACTCCTTGACTGTGAAATGAGAGAGAGAGAGAGAGAGAGAGAGAGAGAGAGAGAGAGAGAGAGAGAGAGAGAGAGAGAGAGAGAGAGAGAGAGAGAGAGAGAGAGAGAGAGAGAGAGAGAGAGAGAGAGAGAGAGAGAGAGAGAGAGAGAGAGAGAGAGAGAGAGAGAGAGAGAGAGTACTTCATTCGGTAACTATTGAATGTAGAGCCGTGAAACTCGGCAACGTTGTTCTGTTATTATTTCTATATATATTTGATCAATAAAAAGCATCTTTTATCAGACTATTTTCTTCAAAATGGCTTGTCCAAATTGCATACAATTGTGTAAGAATGTGTATCATTAATATGTTCACATCTAATGAAAATTTGGATTTTTCGGGGAGATATTATTTTTCCAAATTTTCCCGCCCAGTCCAATGTCATAGAGGTCGTAGAAACTTTAAAATGGTGTTTCTCTGAAATGATTCAACCGATTTGACCAAGGTCCGGTTTTACGAAATTGGATTAAGCAATAGTTAGCGGATTAACTTGTTATCACCATTGGTTACATATGTTATTTCCGTACCTTTAATTAATAGTTAGTGGATTAGTACTTGACTAAGATTGGTAAAACCGGGCCTAAAACAAACTATAGACTTCTGGTTGTATAAGTCTACGTGTGTATACAAAGTTTCCTGCCGATCAGTCGAACCGTGCGACCTGTGCAGGGCCTACAAACAAACAAACAAACAAACAAACAAACAAACCGCGGATAAAACTCTATAAGAGTAGGATGGAGGTGATCCAATAGTAATAATTGTTTCACAAATGATGCCAAATGGACAAATGGTGTGGTAAGATCGCCCTTGTGGTGCCCCGTCCAAACGATCCTACCTTTCATCCATAGCCTGAACTTGTTAACAATGATTTTGTATCAAGTTTTGATGTTATTGAGAAAAAATAAAAATGCCCGGACTAGACTCGTAGACTGTGGATCGCACAATGAGATGAATGTAACCATGACAACAGAGCTGAGGGTAGCACGCGATTGCTTCTGATGACTTGCTTGTGAACAGTGTGAGATGTAAGATCACAGATATGTCCAGCGTGTTCAAGCTGGTATCGGTAAGAACTGGGTATCTTATGTCGCTTTGTCATACGTTTACAGCTTCAAAAACACATTTCAGCCGGACAAGTAGGCGACATGAGTTATGTAGTTATGTTTTATACCAACTTGAAGACTTTCTGTGTTTACTCTGTATTACAATTCTGATATCTCATACCGTCTGAAAGTTGTCATCGAAACACTGATATTTCGCTGAATTGACTCCCGAGGACTCTTAATGAGTTTGATTCGTGCATTTATTGTAATGACCAGTCATCACACCGACCCTCGGCTGTTCCAAGCAATGACCTTGATTCTCTCGAGAGACTTCAACTGTTCTCCGGTAATTATTAGCGCCGAATCTTTCTTGTCGATTTTATGAACCATCTTTTTTCTTGACAACCACTACCCATTGGACCATCGATTAATGTCACCATATGTGGACGTTGTTGTTGCTGCTGTTGTTGTTGTTGTTGTTGTTGTTGTTGTTGTTGTCGCTGCTGCTCCATGCAGCCCCTATCTTATATAATCCAATTAATTTAATGAACCTAACCTAAACTAAAGAACCCATCCAAACAACCAGTCTAAGGCCCGGTATTACCAAGTCTAGTTAGCCTGTATCTGACATTTCAAACTTGTTATCACCGTGGTTACCTGTGGTATTTGTTTTCACCAACTCTCAGATGAATACTAACTGGACTTGGTAATACCGGGCCTAAACTAATTAAATCTTGACTATAACCAGTCTGAAACCACTATTTTTGAATAGCCACTTTCATTTTTCGAACCATTGAAATATTCTACCCGGCTCCTCCACCGATTCAGTGTCGACTCTAATTAGTCGCAGTGGTGTGACCGCGAACTACGGGGCACTACCTCCCGACTCCGACCGTTCCGGCTCACATCCCCCGACTCCTCGCCTCGTCCGTCCGATGCGAGACGTCGCAACAATTCCACGGTGATTAACGATTTCCTTTCTCTCGTTCCAGGCATGACGTTTGACTGAAGATGGCTTCGCCGACACCTTCACTCGATTCTTTACCTGGAATTAACTCGATCGAAAGTTTAATCGACCAAGTGGACTTTCGCTCCCTGTCGCCACTCGTCGATTCGCCGCTCACGATAAACAGTTCGTCGCCGCCCGCGTCTATTACGAGCGTCTCGAGCTCAAACGGATTCAGCAGTTCGCACAGCAGCGGTGGTATCAACACCAAGTGCGGGCTATGTCTTGAAACATTTGTCAATCCAAGAGTATTACCGTGTTTTCATACGTTTTGCCTGTCGTGTTTGGAGAAGAACCAAGACCATCCCGATAAACTAACGTGTTCGCTTTGCCAACAAGAGTGCTTGTTGACTTCGCAAGGGATAACCTCTCTCTTGCCGGACTTCATAGTGAAAAACAGTCTAGAGGTCGGCGAACAACCTCATTGTACCGGGTGTAAGGGTAGATCTTCGGACGCCGTAGCCCGTTGTCTCGATTGCAACAACTTCTTGTGCCCCAACTGCAAGATGGCTCACCAGTTCATGCATTGTTTCGAGGGCCACCGAGTGGTTTCCGTGGGCAGCGACCTCCAGCAGAACGGCAGCAAGGAAGATCTGAAGAACGGCATCCTGCCGACGCTGGGCGGTAACGGCGACAAGCCCGTGTACTGCTTGCGCCACAAGACGGAACCTGTCAAGTACTTCTGCCTGACGTGTAACGGGCCGATCTGCAAGGAGTGCACGATACTGGAACATCCGAGCGGTCTCCACGACTACGAGCACCTGTCGGACGTCGGCCCCAAGCAGATAGAGCTGATGACGCAGACGATGCAAGAGGCCAAGACCAAAGCGACCGACATAAGGAACTCGCTGAAGAATCTCGAGCACAGCTCCAGCCGCCTGCAGGTGCAATATCACAAGGCTCAGAATGAAATCAACGAAACGTTCCAGTTCTACCGGTCGATGATCGACGAACGCAAACAAGAGATACTGAAAGAGCTGGAGAGCGTGTTCACGGCCAAGCAGATGTCCGTGAACGTGATGGGACAGAAGGCCCAGGAGACTGTCGACAAGATATACAGCACGTGTGACTTTGTGGATCGGCTGACGAAACATGCGACGGTGGCCGAAGCCCTCATGTTTAAACGAGTGCTCGAAACGAAATTTCAAGCTTTCCAGGCGTACAACCAAGACCAGAGCCTCCAGTCTGGCTGCGACTTGGAGTTTGTGTCCAACTACCAGGCTATCCAGGTCGGAGTGCGCAACACGTTTGGCTACGTGAGATCAAGCTCCGAGCTGGGACCGGTAGGGGCTGGCAAGCAGCCGCCTATCGCACGCCCGGTCAATGGAACGACGTTGCTCAACGGTGGCATCATGAACGGTAGTACCGCCACCTTGAACGGACTACACGGATCCTTGAACGGTGGCGGAAGTCACTCGGGATTGAATGGCACCAGCTTGAACGGAGGCGGCTTGAACGGCGGTCTGAACGGAGTGTTAGAACGACCCTACTCCAACGGTCTGATGTCGTCGTCGAGCTCGTCATCGTCCCAGTTCGAGTCGAACATCATCTCCAAGCGGTTCAGTAGTGCCAACAGTCTCGGGCCGTTCAACCCGTCGATCAGCGACCTGAACGTCAACGGCCAGAACTCGTACGAGAAGTGGTCCAACGGAGGGTCGGACAGCATCTTCCAGAACGGCGGCGGCGATCATTATGCCATCACGACCAACGGGCAAGGAGATTCCATGCTCGATCTATCGTCGAAACTGATGTCGACCGCAATATTCCCGCCCAAGTCCCAGATCAAACGCCAAAAGATGATTTACCATTGCAAGTTTGGAGAGTTTGGCGTGATGGAGGGTCAATTCACCGAGCCGAGCGGCGTCGCGGTCAACGCCCAGAACGACATCATCGTTGCCGACACAAACAACCACCGCATCCAAATCTTCGACAAGGAAGGTCGCTTCAAATTCCAGTTTGGCGAGTGCGGCAAGCGTGACGGTCAGCTGCTGTATCCGAACCGCGTGGCCGTTGTGCGCACGTCCGGCGACATCATCGTCACGGAGCGTTCCCCGACGCACCAGATCCAGATCTACAACCAGTACGGCCAGTTTGTGCGCAAGTTTGGAGCCAACATCCTGCAGCACCCGCGTGGCGTCACGGTCGACAACAAGGGCCGCGTCGTCGTCGTTGAATGCAAGGTCATGCGAGTCATCATCTTCGACCAGTCGGGCAACGTGCTGCAGAAGTTCGGCTGCTCGAAACACCTCGAGTTTCCCAACGGCGTGGTCGTCAACGACAAGCAAGAGATCTTTATCAGCGACAATCGCGCCCACTGCGTGAAGGTGTTCAACTACGACGGCGTGTACCTGCGCCAGATCGGCGGCGAGGGCATCACCAACTACCCGATCGGAGTCGGGATCAACTCGGCCGGCGAGATCCTGATCGCCGACAACCACAACAACTTCAACCTGACGATATTCACGCAAGACGGCCAGCTGGTGTCGGCGCTCGAGTCCAAGGTCAAGCACGCCCAGTGTTTCGACGTGGCGCTCATGGACGACGGGTCCGTCGTGCTCGCTAGCAAGGACTACCGTCTCTACATCTACCGCTACGTCCAGGTGCCGCCCATCGGACTGTAGACACGTCCCCGTTGTTTTCCGACTACCACTCTTCTCGACGAAACCTAGAATCCCGTTTCGAAGAGCTAGATATGTTATTGTTGTTGTAATTTATGAAGACATATCCCACTTCTTTCGGAGTACCTGCCTGCTCCACTTGTTGATTATAGTAGCACTCGTGGCCCACGCGCGCGCTTGCGTCTTTCTAGACGCAAAGATCTCAAAAGGCAGCCAGCTGACTGACTAAGATGAGGAAGCATTGTTTACTTAATGTTATAATTACTGAACAGCGTCCATTCCTTCACTTGATTGTTGTGCATTTTTATGAGGAGTGGTCTGCAAGCAAGGTTCATGCTGTTGTTGTCACAGTATTCTTCTCAATAGCTGATTTCTTCCCTTGATAATATTATTACGACAGTGATAGAGATAGTTTTGTATTGTATTTGAACGTGTTGAATAAACGCGGCATCCTAGGTGCGCGTACGTGTCGTGTCTGCCAAAGTACGATGGCATATCCCAATTGGAAATATGAACGAGATTGGTTAGGAATACGTCCATTCTCTTTACAGAAACGGGCATTTTCACTCCCCCCCCTTAACGGTTACACATTTCAATCATCCAAGCGTTTTCGTGACCAATACTTGAGAATATCGCAGGGAACTTTTTTAGAAACGTAAAAGCCAACATTAAACGTGTGGTGCCTAGGCCATGTTTTTAATAATCGTGAGATTTATGCACCTATTTAATAAGCTCTATTTTACTATGCGCGTGTTTTTGTGCTGTTTTGTGGGAAAACAGAATATCGTAGCTCTAGTAAACGATTTGTCGAGATTTGTCGATGTGAAAAACGACTTGACGAGTAATATTTAAGAGAAAAGTATCCCCCGTGAGAGCGTACGAAATGGACAATATTGTTTTTAAATTCACTCGGGGTAACTTTTGTTTGGTAAAAACACTGAACAACAAACATATTGGCTTTCCTTTGTTAATGCTGTCTTTCTATTGTGTTATTGGGATCGACCACAGCGGTCGTAGTCCTGCTAGTCACTTGGAGGAAGTGTTGGTTAACTAACCTACATGGAAACTATTACCCATGCGGCACTGAACATGACCTTGTATCATTATTATGTTTTAGAATATTATTTTCTTTACTCTTTATTTGTTATAGCATATTTTGTTTGTTTTTTCTTAATAAGATAATATTATCAACGTCGTATTCCTTTTTTCTTTTTTTTTTTTCGTATGAGTTGCATATTATTAGTATTATGTATTTGCAGTTTTGCACGCTACGCTAATTGTATGTTTAGTTATTAGTACTTGTACTCGAATGCATCCTGCCTGGTTTAACTTACGTGTTGAAGTATTCGAATTCCATATTATTGTTTTACATAGAAAAGAGCATGCATTGTTTGTGTTGTTATTAAGCAATCTCAATAGTCTAAAATGAGCATTTAAGGTTGTAAAAAAGTATTAAACTGAGAATATTCAGAGTCGAGAGAAACTACGAGTACTTCGAGTCAAGAGAAAACAAAATGATTAACGTAATTTTTTAACTGTCCATTTTTGACCATTTGGCAAACGACTGTTTTTAATCGAGACGAAAGTTGATTTCGTCATGTTATACTTACTTTGAATTTTCTTCCATTTTTTTTTTTTTTTTAACGAATGGACCGTTTTTTTTTTTAACCATGTCAGTTTGCGGCTTTGTTTACTCTTTTCTTTGAATTAATCTTACTCGGTTATTAACTATTATTTGTGTGTTTTGTAGTAGATAGATCTGTCACATTATTAGCTGCATCTTCCTACACATTTTTAAAAATTATATTTTATACACTTTGCAATAATTATTTATCTGCAGTATATCTATAATTTATTTATGTTCGTGTTTTTTTTTTTTTTTTTGTAATGCTTGAAATAATTTGAGAGTAAGATGAGACGTTTTTTCTTGTTTCAAAAGTAATTTCACTCAAATCAGCGTCAATTATTTCCAGTCACCAATTCTCGAAAACATTCTGCCATTGTTGCATTAACTTGCTAATGTTATGTTGTTAATTATTCCAGTCTCCATGAGAATATTAATATTGCATTGAAATATGTTTCATACAACGAACTGTATATTGCATTGAAACATGCATTACTCTATTGTGTCTCAATCAATGCCCTCACTTTATCTTTACAATGTTATGTTGATTTTTATATGAAGATCATATTATTGTGTATTATTACAGTTTTGTTTTTTAGTTATTTTTGTTGTAAAATGCTTTTTTAATAAGAATCTGTTCCTTTGAATTTTGAGCTTTTTTTCAATTGACACAATTTACCTTTTTTTCTTCGTCATTACAAGGAAACGCCATAAACTGCCGACCCGAGTCGGGGTGAGTGGGTTGGGAAGAGTGTATCCTACATATCGAGGGTATTATTTGAAATCCTTCATCCTTTAAATCACTTACCTGCGATTCATCTCCAGAAACGAAAGAAAAAAATTGTTTTATTCTTCCAATTTTATACGATTTTCTATAAGGGTGTATAATTTGTCAATAAAATCTTGAAGAAACCAACTTGCATCTTCCTGGCCCTGGGCACAATATATCTATTTAAATAATGTCTAAAAAGAAACTAAATTAATTGCAATTACTCTATACTAAAATAAGACTTGCTTGTATGTTGGTATTGCATTAGTGCTCCAATGTGTGTTGTTAGTTTTTAAAAAAGAAGCCAACCTGACATAGTAAGGTCTGGATAGTAGTTAGAAATATCTAGTACAAAATTATTGTACATTTGTGGAATGATCTATGTCTCTTCGTTAGAAACAATATGGGAAAGACTGAGAAGGATTGCGTAGCATTTAGATAATCTTTACCCCCCCCCCCCCCCTCCCCCTTTTTAGATACCATCTTGCTGTCCAGACTGTTTATTTTTTGTAAAAAAAAGAAAAATGACAACTTCTAGTATTTATAAACGTTATTGAAAATACGCCGCACAATCCACTAGCTGTCTGTTGAAGGACCCTAACTCTATATAATATGTTGATAATATATACTTGATAATAATTCGCTAAGAATTATGTTGAATGGTCACTATTTTCAGTAAAAAAAAAAAACACGAATTTTCCGCTAACCAATCTTGATCAGCGGAATTGTCAACTTATTGTTAATTTGCATTATTATCGAAGAGGATTCCCAATTGTATCTCCCTTTTTTTTGTATTACAAGTTGTGTAAAAGAAAAAAAAACGTACGTCGTGTATTTTCATTATACATTAACCACTGAAAATCAATCAAGTCAATTATATTAGGGAACATTGCATCCACATTAATGTTAATAACTATACAATCGCCTGCATAATATCCCTGTAGTCAGCTTTTGTAATATTGCGTCGCGTAACGGTGACATGCTCTGTGGATGTGTACCCACCCACTTTATATAGTTTCTCATGACCACGCCGACGTGAATGTAATATAACTGCTTGTGTGGAACGTAACCGCGACATTTTATCATGTAACGTAATTAGACTAGTTGGTACATTTTAGTACTTTTTAAATAATCTGTCTTGGGTTGTTTTCTTGTACGCCCAAAACGAGTTGGAACGGATCTTTTTTCCACTTTTAGTAAATCTGTAGCATGGGGTGCATTCCTGCGCGATGATATCGATCAAAACAAGGAGTTCAACAGCTGTTCCACGGCCACCTTGAACCTTGGGTTCATCTTGTTAAGGAACGCGCCTCCAAAGTGCGACATGCAGTTCATGTTTTTTGTGTGCTGGGATGAATTAAGTTTTGGGTTGGCATAAGATTGAACATTAAAATACTAGCTTATTTAGATATTAGGAGCCTAGACTAATGATACATAATTATTATGCCATATTTATAGCAATATTAAGTCAAACGCACACGCTTTGAACCTTCACTTCCGTCTCATCTCCAATAAAACGGAAAGATTTATTTGATAAGTTTGAAAAATCAGAAAAGATGTATTTTGAGAAAATACAAATTCTACATGTGTTTTACCTTGGGTTATGGCTGTCATACCGATGGACGGGCAACACGTTCCAGAGCCTTGGAACCGTTCATATATTAAAAAGCAAACATTTGTCGATACCGCGGTACAAACTACACTAGTTTCTGATATATTGCACTACGCATTCAGAAATGAATATTGGCGCTTAAAGGCGCGTCAACGACGAGGTTAATTTGCGCCTAAACGCATTCAACGTATCGATGGAATTGAATAACATTTTCATATACATTGAAACAGAAAGGCAAATATAAGTGAAGTTGCGTTAGTATTTCGCCTCAATTGAAGTGTTATTGGTGGGAGATATCTCGCATAAGCCGGAAAAACAGTCCACTACTCGACCAAGTACACGTCGAGGATCGCAATTATCACATTCATAATACTAGGAAAACGCTATAAACGCGTTGTTAGACGAGCGGAAGGTAATAGTATGTCGACTTCATTGCCAAACTTTTGCCTAAATTCGCCAATTGGGTAACATTTTAGTTATAAATGGGTAAAAACGGATCGAGTGGTACCAATTTAGCACATTTCATGTTTTTTCTTCAAAATGGCCCACCCGATCAAGCTGAGAATTTGCAGAAATGTGTATCAAGATGTTATTCAACTTCACACAAAATTTCAATTTTCAAATTTCAAAAAAAAAAAAATCAAAAAATTTTCAATTTTTTTCCGCCGTGTTATTCTAATGGGTATTTTTTAACATTTCTAAAATTCATAAAAATAAAAGTTATCACCCGATAACGCCACAAAACTATACAGATCTAAGTTAGATGAGGAACCATAATGAAAAAAAGTTTGAAATTGATAGCTGTACCCGTTTGACCTGTGGAGAACCGACAAAAAAAACATTTAAAAAAAAAACATAAAAACGAACACCAATTTTTTTCAGTATGTCAAATTGAATCCTCGCTAAAGCTCGTCTAATGATACGAACTTCAATCACCACGCAATACTGAAAGTCCCAACAGTTCACCCTCAGGTCTCCCAGCTCTGGAGAGAGCCTGCATTGGGAGTCCCCTCAGGTCTCCCAGCTCTGGAGAGAGTCTGCATTGGGAGTCCCCTCAGGTCTCCCAGCTCTGGAGAGAGCCTGCATTGGGAGTCCCCTCAGGTCTCCCAGCTCTGGAGAGAGTCTGCATTACGATTGGCTCAAGCTGGTGTCCATGAAGCTATAGCCCAAGGTTTTCTGTTATACATTCGAATTATCTGTGATTTGCTCACTGATTACTGTAAGTCTTGATTCTTGGACGCGTTTTGATTGGTTGAACGACGGAGAAAAAACAATTGGAATCTCGAAACACCAATTCGAAGCTGAACCGTTACTACCGTAAAATGTAGCACAAAAATCAGTATTGCTGCATTGTAGTTGCATTTTCTCACCAAATGAAATAAATCAGACTGATCTTTGTAATATTGTCTTTTTAAGTTATCTTGACCGATTGCGACATGAAATGATGATATTCTGCAGAAGTAACTTATTAGTAAACAACAGTCAAGTTGTAGCAAATATTATTTTACCTTCGAGAAGTTTCTTGTACGACATCATAGGCGTGCGCACAGGCGATGCGGCGTAGGCTGTATACCTAACGCAATACTAGGAAGGGAAGGGGGCCTACACACTATATTCTAGCCTAAATTATCTATATCAAATTATAACAGAAATATTTCTTGCACCAACGTAATTCTTACAAATCTATAAAATCACTTTTCTTTTATTTTCACAAATTCCCTGCGGGGCAAAATGAGAGCTTTCTTCAATATCTAATCGTGATTTTGTACGTTATTGGCTTCATTTAAGAGGGCGCAGGCGCTCTACACGGGCTCGCTATTCGCTCGCTTCAGACTCGAGTTAAAATGCATCGTGTGCTAGGCGCAACACATAGACTAGCCTGCCGAACACATATTCACGTAAACGCCGTTAATTCCCTTACTCACACTTTTGATATATTTCACAGTCTATATTTTTTTTCGGTATTCAAAAATATGTATCTAGGTTGTCGTAAACTAGACATTTTTTCATTTTCCATTTGAAGAATTTGAAACATTACAATTTTTTGTTCAAAATTCTGTAAATGTGATAACCTCCCTCTTTCAATTATCAACAGAATGCAAAAACAATCATATTGATATCTAAAAAATTACGGCCGTGAGAGTTTGCAGCGTGAAATGCGAGCGACTGCGGCCTCTTAATGAAGATTTTCACCACATTTTAGTACTTGAACGTACATGTTCATTTTTCAGTTCACATTTCTGTTCGTGTTTCCACTGATATAGTGATAACAATTAGATAACTACATATATTTATGTCCAGTGAAATGTTTTGTTACCGATTGAAACGTCGTGCGCACGCCAATGTATAATCAAATCGATTGAGACGTCATGAACGTTGTTTTAAATTGAAAACTATATTTTATTTGTGTAAATTACTAGCTTTTTACGTATCATATAAGTTCCACATTGCATATTGTCTGCTTTGCCAATTGCTTCACCAATACTGCTTCTGTCCATATTTGTCGTCATCACAAATTGCAAACTTGAAAAAAAAGCGAAAGTGTTTGTTGACATTTTCGATTCTTATTTTGATCACTGTTAATTCCCTCAAGTATCTAACATATGGGATATCATTGCGATTGATAATTCTAGGCCTCGTTGAATCATATACACCAATTCTGTGAGTTAGCGACCGCGATCTTTTGGTCGATCTTGTAACTGACTGCTTATATGATAATATTATATCCTCTAGACCTATTTCTGACCCGTGTGACTGCTACTAACTAGCTTGACGAAATATCCCCAGATCGATTATTCCAATCAGCCAACAAAATGTATTTTTATGAACAATTATAGTGCTTACCTTTTAACGTAATATTGTCTATTGTTGTCCATGTAAGTTAATATATTGACACTGTTATGAAGAAGAAAAAAAACGTAGACTAAATATAAATGGAGAATGCAGTAATTTATTGTGAGACCAAATTTCTAAATCGGGTTTTAATGTTTTTTACAGTGATTTAAAAACAGACTTGGGCCAAACCATGACTATACGTTAGGTTGCTAGGTGATTCAAAGTGCAGCAGATGGAAGGATATTTGCTAAGAAAACACAAACGAAGAAAATAAATAAAAATACTAATGTTTTAACAGGTTGATTTTTCTAATTTTAGTCGGGAGAGCCTATAATAGCAGTGAGTTTTTCACTCAATTTCTTGCCCTATGTTTAATCCTTACGAATCTGGATTCTCGCAGGGTATAGTAGAACTAGGGGTTGTTTAGCTTGCTTCCTTGCTGTCGTGTTCGCCTGTCGGTACTCGTGACTAGCCTAGATTAGACAAAGTAGTGACATCTTCCAAGTCACACACTGTATACTGCTGTTGTAACTCGAATATGATGACGGCCTTGGTATTTTATTTTTACCTTCACACGTTTTTTCAAGTCGAAAGTAAGTTGTAGATTGTAGTTTGCCATCTTGATCGTGGAAATGATCAACCTGTCACCTCTTCGGATTGGATTTGACGGAAGTGTTATGTAATTAAATCTTCTAGTAGAAAATACCACCTTCCGTTTAGTAGCGCTAAATCGGTTGCTATTCGACGCTGACGTTTCAGCTCTTAAATTATTCAATGTTTAATATTATATTTATTTATAATAACTTAGTATTTGAATAGGTAATTATTACTTTATATTATAATATTTATTTTACATACAATTTCTTGTTGATATTGATGAAGTAGTAAACCTAGACATAGATGCTATTCAAAGCAGTTAATTTCATGATTCAATAATAATCTAGTATGGCAATGTCATAGCCATATGTTTAGTTTTAAACAATTAATAATACTTGGCATATTTGTGTTATTGAATGCCTATTCTCAAGATGATTTTAACAGGCCTATAGAGATTTAGGCCTATGTTGCGCACTACAAGTTTGACAATTAGATATAAAAAATGACATTTTCTTGTTCAAATAAATGTCGAACCACAGATTCGATAGGAAGGTGAGATCGCCTCACACTCGACCCTCTGTGCGAGTGTCTGTACACGCTGACGAGATGTGATCATTACTGAATGCCAATTACAAGTTTGTACTCTTGTTTACAAACAAAATAATCTGTGAATACAAACAGTTGATTGTATAATTTTCATTCTATTTTTTAATAATATTGCATTGATTTGAAAAAGGAGTAGTATTGTAACGTGTCAGGATCGCAGACTCATATCCAATAAGAGATTCAAATGTGCTGATAGTAGCTAGTATATTAGCAACGTAAACAGAGGCATTGCGTGTAATATAATGATATATTATTAGTTGTTCGTCTTTTCTGGACCTCTACCACCACCATGCACTCACTCTCTGGCTAGCTAGCTACACCTCCAGAGGAATAGGACTTGGATCGGTTTAGATTTACTTTGAGAGCCACGGTCTCTTGGACTGGAACAACTTGAGGCTTCTGTCACGTCACAAATGACAAACAATCGTTACCATAGCAATACAGCGAACCGGTGGACTACCAAACATTCTGATTGGTCAATTCCAACTGGTGGACATTGTTGTCTGTCTCTTGCAACAATGAGTGACGTCACTTGATAGAAGCCTATAGTTACCATAGCAACACAGCGAACTGGTGGACTACCAAACATTCTGATTGGTCAATTCCAACTGGTGGACATTGTTGTCTGTCTCTTGCAACAATGAGTGACGTCACTTGACAGAAGCCTCTAGCTACCATAGCAACACAGCGAACTGGTGGACTACCAAACATTCTGATTGGTCAATTCCAACTGGTGGACATTGTTGTCTGTCTCTTGCAACAATGAGTGACGTCACTTGATAGAAGCCTATAGTTACCATAGCAACACAGCGAACTGGTGGACTACCAAACATTCTGATTGGTCAATTCCAACTGGTGGACATTGTTGTCTGTCTCTTGCAACAATGAGTGACGTCACTTGACAGAAGCCTCTAGCTACCATAGCAACACAGCGAACTGGTGGACTACCAAACATTCTGATTGGTCAATTCCAACTGGTGGACATTGTTGTCTGTCTCTTGCAACAATGAGTGACGTCACTTGACAGAAGCCTATAGCTACCATAGCAACACAGCGAACTGGTGGACTACCAAACATTCTGATTGGTCAATTCCAACTGGTGGACATTGTTGTCTGTCTCTTTCAACAATGAGTGACGTCACTTGATAGAAGCATATAGTTACCATAGCAATACAGCGAACTGGTGGACTACCAAACATTCTGATTGGTCAATTCCAACTGGTGGACATTGCTGTCTGTCTCTTTCAACAATGAGTGACGTCACTTGACAGAAGCCTATAGCTACCATAGCAACACAGCGAACTGGTGGACTACCAAACATTCTGATTGGTCAATTCCAACTGGTGGACATTGCTGTCTGTCTCTTTCAACAATGGGTGACGTCACTTGACAGAGCTTCTGTCAAGTGACAAATGACAAACAATGGTTACCATAGCAACACAGCGAACTGGTGGACTACCAAACATTCTGATTGGTCAATTACAACTGGTGGACATTGTTGTCTGTCTCTTCCAACAATGGGTGACGTCACTTGACAGAGCTTGTGTCAAGTGACAAATGACACAATCGTTACCATGGCAATACAGCGAACTGGTGGACCACCAAACATTCTGATTGGTCAATTCCAACGGGTGGACATTGTTGTCTGTCTCTTGCAACAATGGGTGACAGAAGCCTATTCCTTATGAGCAGGGCTACAATTTTGTGCTAACAACAATCGAAATATGTTGAGACAGGATATGTTGTCATAGAATGTATCTCTTCTAGAACACGTTAACCAGAGTCCTAACCTCTTGGAGCTTCGAGTGACAGTCGAGGTGAAGGTCCAGATTGAGACTTGGGGTGCAAACTTGAACAAATCTCACGAGATTGTGTGCTGACCTTGAACAAATCTCACGAGATTGTATGCCGACCTTGAACAAGTCGGGGCTTTGTTGCAAGCGCAACTAATGGTGTTGGCTGTTGTTATTACAGACAGTCGTATGTTTTGCTTATCAGGCCTATTATTGCGTGGCACTTATTATAAGACTGATATGGTATCAAAAGGTTAATAATTGAAAGAAAAAGTTTTTGAAATCTCGTTAATTTTCTTGAAACAAATATGAACTAGAGACATTTTGTGAATGTCTAAATTATTTATACCTGTCAAACGAGATTTACTGGAAACCCCAAAACATGCATTATTGAATTTAATAAAATTATCAAATTGATTATAATCGTCGAAGTTGAATTGAAATTCAGTTTGTTTTGAAACAAAAGAACAATAAATAATTGTTGGTGTGATTTTTTCACGTAATAATAGCGATATTTAAAAATGTAAAAAATTTAAGAATATATTATTATCAAAAAAAAAAAATGAATTCCGACGGTTTTGTACGAAAGTTGCCGCGACCTGGTGTTGATTAAATTATTATTAATGAGTTTTTTAATTACTGCATGAGCTTTTGTCTGGTGTGTGTGTCGACAAGTCTAAACAGTAGTCACTAGTAGCCTAGGCCACGTGATTGGCTGGGTCTTACTCTGCATTGCTGAGCTTATATCTCGATGTCTAATCATCCACAGTCCCTGAAATCAAACACAACCTATCAGACACTGACTAGGTACTGTAGTAAAGCCTTAAAACGTTGAAAATCCAACTTGTTTTTATCACAAATTGATAATAACAGTCAATAACTGTTAGTGTTTATCACCCCACGATTTGGTGGACAGTAAAAATGTTATGTTAGTCAGTTTTTGAGAAAGAAATTGTCAAAGTTGTTATTTATGTCGTGACAAAAAAAAATATTGTTCTTAAAATTAACTGTTTCTTCTATAGAGCCTTAACAGTTGATTATAAATACCGTACAATTAGTTATCTGATATTACAAATAATTATTCTTAATCTCCAATAATTACGAATAACTTGTTTCTCGTGTGCGTTCGCTTGTCCTTAGATACGCGATCGGCCATTGGACACCACTGATTGCAATACAGGGCAGAGAGGTGTTTACAATTGGCTCTTTTTGGTTGATTCGACTGCGCTGGACTCGGAAACATCGTCTTGTCAGTTAGACCCCGTTTACATTACCACTCAACTACTCTAGTAACCCCACCTACGATCGTAACTTACCGTGTGGGAACGTAAATTAGTTGCTACGCTAGTAACAAGAGCTACTAGAGTCAACTTACTACCGTTAGTAAGGTGACTCTAGTAGATGCACTAGTGTAAACGCTCGATAGTTGGTACTACCGTTCGATACAAGGAGAAGATGGCGACGAAGAAAGCAGCTGGCGTGCCGAACTGTTTATGCACAGCCTTGCAATTCTTGTAGTGTCGCTCGTTAGACGGCTGTAATTCGAAATAATCTGCTCTCGCGGTGAAACATATAACTAAAACCTCTAGTAAACAAGAATCTCTATTTGACAGTGTGAACGCAAGCATAGTTACTACCGTTTTACACCAGTTAGCTTACTAGAGTAGTCGAGTAGTAATGTAAACGGGGTATTACACCAATGACAGTGTTATTGAGCGTGATTTGACTTGCTATTTTATTCTCTCAAACTACATTCCATATAGCAATGATTTCCATCAATAATAATTGTGTAGTGTTACAATAATTACTATACCAACTCCATAAAAAAAAAAAACTTTCAAATAATAATTATTGTAGTCGTTGTGAATATTGTCGTAGAGAAGCCGTTGTTATTATACGCGAATATAATAACCAGTCAAAAGAATTATACCACTGAGCTGGGCGATGATGCATATGACATAGTTTTGTAATAATAATATTCAGTATTGATTCGAGAATAAGTAGAATAATAAGAATTATAAAAATAAAAAGAATAATAATGGTTCATTGTACCAGCATATTTCCACACTCTTTAAGTTTTTTGTTTCATTTTAGTCAGAAGTTTCTATTTTTTCATAGAGAAAAGAAAATGACACATTTTTCTTGTTATAAACTATGTGTGCCTAGTCATATATATATTGGGTAGCATTCGAGTGGAAGAAAAACGGCCACGGAGATGACCGATTACTTTAGTCAAGACGAGAATGCTAGCTATTATATTATTATATGGATGAGCGGCGAATGGACTCCCGGCATTCGCGCCGACTCGTCGATCTTTTTCGGGTGGCATTCTAGACGTCCGCCCGCTTGTTTCTGTTACGCCTGTACATGGAAATATTCCGAAAGAACCAACCAAGTGTGTATTAGTAAGATAATTGTGAACAAAACAAATTACAAGTGAATGTGAATCTGCATGAAAATATGGAAAATATCTCATTAATTATTAAATGTTTGATTTTTTTAGAGAAAAAATAAAATCGAGTGAAAATTTCTCTGTTGTATTTACGAATTGTGGTTATTAAAATAAGATTTGAGATGGCATTTGTTTGTATTGTTGTTTACTTATTCAGCTCCTAGTCCTGTAAAAACCTGGAAACATTTCCAGGCGTCGACCGTGGACGCGAAACCCAGCTCTTGGCAGATGCTGACAATTTCAGACTCAAACCAAGATCAACTCGTCAGCAAAATTATATCTTCAAAAACTTTATAATTGTTATTGAAATATCCGTTTCTTTCAAACACATAAACAAATTCAGCTTGAATCCAATTACATTCATGTATTACAATGATTTTTAATCATTTTCTATTTACATTATGTAATCATTTTCACTTGAAATCTAACAAATCAACAAATGTCTTGACTATATTTGCGCCTCTATACCAGCTGAAGAGGTGGACCAGCCTACAGTTACAGGGAGTGTCAGCACTTAAAGACTCCGTAAGAATTTTAAGAAATCATTTGTATAATTAACGTTTCAATATATCACTTTTAATTTTGTTATCACTAAATCTCCTTAAATTATTTTATTCAATCCTATTTTGTTTTTACATTTTTTCTATTCGATCAGTTCCCTTTTCATGTACCAATATAATATTTTCAATCTATTTCTCTATATTATTCTATGTATTTTGTATATTGATTGCTATCCTGTTTTATAATTCAGTCAGGGACCAATAAAGGTTATTTCTTCATGGAATGAGTTGAAAATCTTGACTATTGAAATCATGGGGGGGAGAGTGTGTATGTTCGTACGTGCACTCTACGAAATGCCTGGTAGGGCGGGGGTTCGGGTACTGTGAACGGGCGGTAGTGTCGGATAGGGGAAAACGAGGTGGGGCTGCGGTTCGGCCGCCCGAGGGTTTCGGCTCGGGTTTCTCTGTGTCGCTCAATTGTGCCTATAAGGAGGGGGAGGGAGGGGATGAAGGCACATCATTTAGGTTCATAAACATGGCACGTCGTATTCGACGAGCGCAACCTGCTAGTTATTATATGAGCGTAGCGAAGTCTCCATCCCACTCTTATAGGGCTTTGTCTGTGTGTGTGTTTTCTTTTTTTTTGTTAAGCACTCCACAGGTCGCAAGGGTTGACTGATTGACATGAAACTTTTTGTGTCAACGCAAACTCATCCAACTTAGAACTGTATAGTTTTTGGGATGAATCGGTTCGACCAGTTTTGATGAATATCATCTCACAATTCATAAGAACCTCATAAGATTAGGCTGGGCAAGAAAATTTGAAAAACAAAAGTTCTCCAAAAAAATTAAAATTTTTCCTGAATGTGAACACAATAGTGATACACATTATTACAATAGTGTATGCAATTCGGATCAGCCGTTCTGAAGAAAATAATCTAATAAATGGTTTTTATTCGACAAATGGATGGAAAATTATTGCAGAACCATTGCTGTGTTTCACTGCTTTCTGGATTCGATACTCACCGAATTGTTCATGAGATTCAAGGTGTGTAGAGTTTTCAATTATACCGAAGTCGATTAAGTGGCACAGATAAAACTACTTTAACGATGAGATACCTTATTCAGATCTCGCTCATCTCACAACGCATGTGTTGCGTTTGACTAGTATACTAGGAAAACGCCATATATGCGTTGTTAGACGAGTGGATAGTAATAGTATGTCGACTTTTACGGCCAAACTTTTGCCTACATACGCCAATTGGGTGACATTTAATTCAGAAATGGGTAAAACTGCTTCGAGTGGTAGCAATTTAGCACATTTTATGGTTTTTCTTCAAAATGGCTCACCCGATCAAGCTGAAAGTTTTCATAAATGTGTATCAGAATGTAACCCAACTTCACGCAAAATTTCATTATTTTTGGAAAATAAAAATATTTCCTTTTTTTCCACCGTCATATAAAAATGGGTATTTTTGAAATTTATAAAATTTATTAAAAAAAAGTTAACATCCGATATTGCCACAAAACTATACAGATCTCAGTTGGATGAGGAACCATCATTAAAAAAAGTTTCAAGTTGATAGCTGTAGCCGTTTGACCTGTGGAGAACCGAAAAAAAAACATTAAAAAAAAAAAAACATAAAAACGAACACCAATTTTTTTCAGTATGTCAAATTGAATCCTCGCTAAGGTTCGTCTAATTATTTACTTGTCCAAGAAAACGAGACATATTTCATTAAACTAGGAAAACGCTATATACGCGTTGTTAGACGAGCGGAAAGTAATAGTATGTCGACTTCATTGCCAAACTTTTGCCTAAATTCGGGTAACATTTTAGTTATAAATGGGTAAAAACGGCTTCGAGTGGTACCAATTTAGCACATTTCATGTTTTTTCTTCAAAATGGCTGACCCGATCAAGCTGAGAATTCCCATAAATGTGTATCAAGATGTTATTCAACTTCACACAAAATTTCAATTTTTTTGAAAATAATAATTTTTCAATTTTTTTTCCGTCGTGTTATTCTAATGGGTATTTTTGAAATTTCTAAAATTCATAAAAATGAAAGTTACCACCCGATAATGCCACAAAACTATACAGATCTAAGCTAGATGAGGAACCATGATGAAAAAGAGTTTGAAATTGATAGCTGTAGCCGTTTGACCTGCGGAGAACCGACAAAAAAACATTAAAAAAAAAAAAAAAAAACATGAAAACGAACACCATTTTTTTTCAGTATGTCAAATTGAATCCTCGCTAAAGCTCGTCTAATTAAGAATGTATAAAATATCTAGAACCAGATATCATTCTTTCAATCTAGCCTATAGGCCTACAGGACAATATAATCTATCCTCTTACGTCATGGGTCCCGAGCATGCTTGCTGAACTTTATATCATTGTTCCTATCTTATATCATTGTTGTATATATGTTTATATCTTTATGATGTGTTCCGGACTTTCGGAAACTGAAAGACTGTTATCTGCGGCGGAAATTCATGGTCACCAGCAGCACAGTCCTGGTGTTGAAGTTCATTGGTTATAAACATTCAAAATGGGGTGATAAGATCGCCCTTGTGGTGCCTCGTCGAAACGATCCTATCTTTCATCCACAGCCCTAATTGGGGAACAATGATTTTGTATCAAGTTTTGATGTTATTAAAAAAAATATATATATATCATTGTCTTCCAAACCGTATGAAATGTATTCAGAATAACAGTCTATTCAAATCAACAATCTAAATCATTCTCTTGGTCTATACCTTAGTAATACCTTACTACTTGGAAAAATAAGCCATCCAGAAGATGGAAGTCACAGGGCTGCTTATTGGGGCAAGAGGGACTATTTTTCGAAGAATCGTTAATAAAGTTTGGTATATCTCCCATCATTAAGAACATAGTAGTGAGCGTACTACGCGATTCAATCATCATTCTTAGAAATAATTTATACAGTCAAAATTAGCTTCAATATTTCAGTCTTGAATTGACTTCATCTTTAATGTTGTATTTTTATGTTCCTGTTTATGTTTATCCTTTCTAAATTTAAATTTGTTTGTTATTCTGTGTCGATAGGCAACCCGATGTACATGGGCAGAGATCAATAAAGATTTATATATATATATATATATATATATATATATATATATATATATATATATATATATATATATATATATATATATATATATATATATATGTTCTCTGTTATTTTTAACCCACAGATAAGTGTTTCCAGGCTTTGTGGAAAAGAGTTTCATTTTAATTGATAAATTGTTGTCATTATTCTCTTTTATTATCCCAAGGTATTCTGCTAATTTTCTTTTTGTGTTATCTCAAATCCTTTATGAATATATGAAATTAATTTAATCGAACATATTGTTATGCAATAACTGTAAAAATGAGTATGATTCTGTCTATGTGTGAATAAAAAATATATATATTATAATTGTACGTCCGTGTATGCCTCTTAGTACCGCTTGCCCAACCGTGGCACCAGCACACGCGACTGGGCAGCTGCCTTCGCACGGCCTGTTGCTCGGGTCCATTCACTGTCAGCTAGCGCATGAATGAGCTGGTTCCTGGGGCTCCTGAGGGAACAAGGGGAGGGCGTCTAGCACTTCCAGGCGGCGACCGGGACGCTGCGCGGGATCGACGTCGCTTCATCGATCTGGCTCTACGGGGGGGGGGGGGGGGGGGGAGTTCGCAGAGGTTATACCACCTGCTGGATTTGACACGAACTAACCTTGCCGCATTTCAAACAAAGAAAATGTATAATATTGCATAGTCGCTTTATTATAGGATGTATACAAAGAGTCCGGGATTGCTGCCCTCGGTAGCTCAGTCAGCTGAGGCACCGCTTCAGATACTGAAGGCACCGTTTTTGGGCTTGGGTTCGAGTCCCACACAAGGCATGGATTTTTGTGACCGTCATTTCACAAGTATCATCTTGTCATAGATTCATAATCCCCTGCTCATTCGTACCCCCGTATAACCTAGCTGTTGGTGGGGTCGTGAAGCAGACAATAATCACCCTTACCTAATATGCCATTTGATGTTTTTATATATTTTTTTACATAAATTGATATTCCGCTGAATCGACTCGATATGGACTGCCCAAGAACTTTATTCAAATTTCCCTCAAATTGTATCGGTTTTTTGTCTGGGTGTTAATATTCTCAGCCTCTCTCGTACTATTTATTTGATATTTCATTTTATAATATGATATATATTTAGTAATATAATTAAATATAATATCAAATATTATAATGTAATTAATATAAAATATAAAATATATAAAACACATAAAAATATATTTTTATATATTTCATTTTAAAATGAAATATAAAATAAAAGTAGAGGCTGAGAATATTAACACCCAGACAAAAAACCGATACAATTTGAGATGAACTGAAGAGTTGGTGGTGGTGCCAGTTCCGAGTCCCAAACTCTGTTTTCCATGAAGATTTGTATTTTATTCTGATTATCTTTTTCATTTCAATGCTCTTTTACTTCATGCCAATTTTTTATTTATATTTTATTTTCATTTCCTTTTTCAATTTTTATTATCACAATTTCTATGTTCTTTGACTTTTTAATGTATCCAGTCTTCTCTTTTGTTATTGTACAATGATGTGATTGTTTTATAGAATAGACATCTCTTGAAAGAGACGGTGATAAGACCGTCGAAACGCGTCGAGTAGAAAATAAAAAAAGTATCTAACATCTATACTTTGTATTCAATTTAACACGATTATACCCTAAAACTATAATGGATTCATATATATATATATATATATATATATATATATATATATATATATATATATATATATATATATATATATATATATATATATATATATATATATATGTATATATATATATATATATATATATATATATATATATATTTTTTTTTTCAAGTACATCGAAACTTGTTGATGAAAGGTAGGATCGTTTGGACGGGACACCATAAGGGCGATCTTACCACCCCATTGTAATTAATTTTAACGACGCACTATTTTGATGGCTACGATCTATTGGCGTCTGTGGATGATGAATGAGAAGATGATGGGATGATGAGATGGAATGTTATTTCATCAGGTGTTTTGGATAGTTGGGAGGAGTCGGTCGTGGCTTGTTGTTAAGGAACCATCCCAGTATCAACCTGAACGACAGAGGGAAGCCACGATGCACCCCTGTCAGGATGGTCGACCACGGCGGGAATCGAACCCCGGTCTCTTGAATGGTGCTACTTGACCACTCGTCTCAGTTTTTTTTTTACTTTTAAATCAATGAACTTTGACAGCAAAGCTGCGTTTTCTTTGACTGAAATCACTATCATGTCACTATTATATATTATATGTATAATATAATATATATATTTAATATATATATATATATATATATATATATATATATATACATATATATATATATATATATACGTATATATAAATATATATATATATATATATATATATATATATATATATATATATTTATATATATATATATATATATATATATATATATATATATATATATATATATATATATATTTATATTTATATATATATATATATATATATATATATATATATATATATATATATATATATATATATATATATATATATAAAATATAATATATTATATAATATATATTATATATTATAATCATGAGTTTCACACTCTACATGGGCTTCTCACAGTACATTTTTAATTGTTAACTTCATACCTGTATGCTGTATTATATTGATTGTAAGAATAAAATAAATTTTAAATAAAATCAAATCGAATGTGTTACGATCAATAATGCAAACATACAGTGTAATTGTACTGGGTGTATAGGCCCACGGATCTATTGATCGTCAATGCATGGTAAGCTCAACAGGTGACACAATGGTCAGTTAGTCGAGGTTATTCTTCAAGTCCACGTGGAAAGCTGACGTCATTGAGTAAAGTACATTCCTTTTATCACCACTTATCAGTAGTAGTTTAAACGTGGACCGTGAATTGGAACATATAGGCCTGCCCTACATGAGATGGGATAGGAAGTGAGGACACCATCTCCAACCGGCAAACCAACGCAACCCTCAATGCATCTTGTGGCAAACCAACGCAACCCTCAATGCAGCTTGTGGCAAACCAACGCAACCCTCAATGCATCTTGTGGCAAACCAACGCAACCCTCAATGCATCTTGTGGCAAACCAACGCAACCCTCAATGCATCTTGTGGCAAACCAACGCAACCCTCAATGCAGCTTGTAGGAAATGCACAGGTTCGGTTTCGGAAATAACCTCTGTGTATTATATTTCTACGGGTTCCCGCCAACACAAAAGCGAGCCTCGAAAGCTTTGTTATGGTGTAATGTTATACTGATTTCCCAGGAGATGCCGCCACGATCAGAACTCTGAGCAAACTATACAGCCATTCGTTTACACAAACAGCGTCTGTTAAATACAGACAAGTTGAATTCTCTTGTTTATTAATCCGCGCTTGACTGAATTCATTCCTTTGAGCGTGCGCACAGGGGGGGGGGGGGGCTGAAGAGAAACAGAGGTAATACCAAGTGTGAAGGTGGGCTTGGCGCGTAATAATGCCGTATAGGAACTACTATTTCGAGGAAATGGTTAGAACACAGAGGAGCTCGTCATTCAGGAGATCGGGGTTCGATTCCCGCCATGGTCGACCATCCTGACGGGGTTTCAGTGGTTTCCCTCTGTCGTTCAGATTGATACTGGTATGGTTCCTTAACAACAAGCCACGACCGACTCCTTCCCACTATCTAAAAACACCTAATGAAATAACCTTTCATCTCATCATCCCACCATCTCATTCATCATCCACCGACGCCAATAGATCGTAGCCATTAGTATAGTGCGTCGTTAAAACCAAATATATATATAAAAAAAATTACCAAATATCACCGATAAACAGTGAATAAAAATTGTTTGTGAGCCGTAAAGGAATGTAGTCTCGTGAGTGCTCTTCGAAGACATATCATAATACGAAATACTAAAGAGTAAGACCATATATCTATTGTCTTGTATGAAAATAATATTCTTCGTCTTGCTGCGCAATTCAGTTTTTGACCGATAAAGAAGTATTCTATGTTATAGGCCTGATACGTGGTTGCGTAGTATTGGTAGATGCTGGGAGATGTCAGCACTATCGTTATTATGGACGAACTCAACTTGCTCGCCTTGAAACCGAAGTCAGCTGTTTAACTGACAATATTGTCATGTTATTGTAGGTTAATGTTTGATAAGAGACTATTTTCCGTCTTCAAAGTTGATCACACAATGTTATTTGAATGGCTAAAAGACGAAACATATACTTTTAATAACCAGTGACACTCAAGTCTACCTTCATCAGGAAATGTTGTAATTATTAATGCAATTACATCAGTATTCACCGAGAGAAAAGGTGACAGTGACGTGCATTTTTCGAATTGGAGCTAGGCCTATTATGAGTCAGTGCATGACTAGTTCTACATGATCTAGACTTTTCTACAGATGAACAGTTTATTTTAGATATAAGGTGGCTATTGATCGTAAGACGCGCAGAACGTTTTTGTATTGTGTTGTGAATAGGCCAATTTTTGTCACTGATTAAAGCTAGGACCTAGGCTTCATCAGGCTAGTTTATTTGTTCAGTGCCATTCATATTCTTTGATAATAAATAGGCCTATGCTAGCTGGGCTAGGCCATTGATCAGCCTACTTGCAACTACTTGTAACATATTTGAATCAAAACAGCCTTGAAGAGTAGCCTGCCGAGTTCATACTAAAATTAATAATCACCCACGACTGTGTACTGTAATATAATGGAGCTACCAGATTTGGGAAAACAGTGCACAAATCCAACGTGCAATCAACTCGGTAAGTTAGCGCTACATCTTGACATCTTTCTGCTGTTGAAAATAGTCATTGAACAAAAAAAAACAATGGGCATATTAATTAATATATTAAAAACCAAAGGTGAATTGACCTTAAAATGCATGGAGAAAAAAAAAGTTAACAGATCAAAAGTCAACAGATTCCCATATTTACCTCTCCGATTTTTTCGAGTCAGCCGACGCAATTTCTGCTGAAATTCGGCCAATGCCCACTTCGATTTTTCAACGGCACATTTTGGTGATTACAGCCAATCAGCCATGGCTCCTTCGTATCCAAATAAATGTATGAACAATCTGTCAAATTTAGAAGTCAGATAGGCTTAGGTATGTTAATGTTCGTTCAAATCCTCAAGTTTATATATTTACCTACGTTCACATTCATCTTTGAAAGTACCTGTAGTTGTCAAAAGTATTTAAGCCGTATGCGTGAAAATAAAATATTCAATCTTGAATAGTTTTTATTCCTGAAATATATCATTCATAAATTTATATCACAAGTAGGCCTAGATAAAATCAAATAGGGCCAATAAAGCACACAAATAAAATGAAAGCAGTGTTTTTTTTTGGAGGAGAAGAAGGAGAGGAAATCTTTTTACATTGGGTAATTATGCTGATTAACGTACCATTTCAAATATTTGTTTAGAAAGTGTTTTTGGGTTTGGGTTGGGAGAAAGTGTTGTTAGGTTGGGGTTAGTGGTCAAGGTTGATGGCCTGACCTTTGTTGGGGTTAATAATTATGATTTAAATAGTGTCATTTCTCCAAAACACCAAAACAAAACACCACCAACCCACCAATACGCCAATTTCCCCTTACCACAAAAAAATGGCGTCACAGAGGTGAATCGACAAATTTACTGCAACGTACCAACTTTTTCGGACGGAATAAATTCGGACGAAATTATTGAAGTTGGACCAACTTCCCCGAAATAATTTCTTGCTCAAAAACTCCATCTTGTTTTGGTGGAATTGTGGATCGTGATTGGAAAAAAGGAAATTTAGGCTGAAATTTTGTTGGCTGACCTGAAAAAAAATCGGACCGAGAATCAGGCTTAATCGAATGTGATTTGTTAATTCTTTTGTTTCTCATTCAGCTTATGAACTGCTTCACATTGCAAGGCAAAACTGTGACAACGGTTTGCAAACGTAACATTTGGTGAAATAAGTCTGCCCGCCTCTATTTTGCTGAAGTAGTGCCGCTACTGTAAACTTCCTAATGAACCTTGAAACAACTTGGATGAAAATAATATTTACAGTATTCTTTTGGAGTCACCGTTCTGGTGAAAAAAGACACATTGAATATTCCTACGCCAATCTAGATGACTGATTTGATTATCAAATGTCCAAGATTTGCAAAGTAAATCATTCAAAGCAGATTTAATACTTGTAAAAAAAATTAATAGATGTATTGTTTTTTTCAACCAATCAAATCCAATCACTTTTGATAATGTGAATGTTGGAAAACTTCAACTATTCTTTGACCGGTGCTTAATTTAGTTATTAATTTGTTTTATGAATGGTGCCTCCAGACAAGCTTACCGGTAGCTGACTCTCTCCCAGTTTGTGTTCCCTAGCAACACTGCGAGCTCAGTGCTTGACAGTCCGTATAGCTATGCCCATTAATTGCTCAACTTTCATCTATTCAAATGGTTCTTAAGAGGCCGCAGGCGCTCTACACGGGCTCGTTGTTCGCTCGCTTCAGACTCTAGTTTAACATGCATCGTGTGCTAGGCGCCACCCGTAGACTAGCCCGCCGAACTCAGATTCACATAAACGCCGTCAATTCCCTAGCTCACACTTCTGATATATTTCACATTCTATGTTTTTTTTCGGTATTAGAAAATATGTATCTAGGTTTTCGTAAATTAGAAATTTTTCCATTTACCATCTGAAGAATTTGAAAAATCACAAATTTTTGGTTCAAAATTCTGTATTTACGGTAACCTTCGTTTTTCAATTACTAACAGAATGCAAAAACACTCATATTGATATCACAAAAATTACGGCCGTGAGAGTTTGCGGCGTGAAATACGAGCGCCTGCGGCCTCTTAATTGTTCTTTCAACTTGACTAATTTCAGATTATCTCCCGCTGAAGTGCGACGCTTGTGGCGGGATATTTTGGTGAGTAAAAACATTATAATCAAAGCAATTGAACAGTTTGTATCAACTCACCCTCTGCTATCTGTTGTACATTGCGGTACCGTAAGTGGTTAAAGTTACCCAATAATTCTAGCTTATTCCGTTTTCAATTCTTGCTCACGAGAGGTGAAGGCTGCGATCGTATCTATACCATGGATGTGTGTGCGTGCGGTTCGCGCCATCATCCCTCAAATATTCATCTATTTACATTGGATTCAACGACGCACTGTAATGATGACAAACATGTATTGGCGTCGGTGAGTGATGAATGAGGTGATGAAGAAGAAAATATGAGGCTTCATTTTATTACGTGTTTCGATAGTGCGAAGGAAACAGTTGCACTGAGACGAGTAGCCGAGTGGTTAACACACTGAACCGTCATTCAGGAGACCGGGGTTCGATTCCCGCCATGGCCGACCATCCTGACAGGGGTGCATCGTGGTTTCCCTCTGTCGTTCAGGTTGATACTGGGATGGTTCCTTAACAACAGGCCACGACCGACTCCTTCCCACCATCCAAAACACCTAATAAAATAACCTTTCATCTCATCATCCCATCATCTCATATTATTCACCGACGCCAATATATCGTAGCCATCAGTATAGTGCGTCGTTTTAACCCACTATGAATAAACAAATGAAAGAAAACAGATGCTCTGCGTATTATTAATGAACCATTCCAGTGATAACATAATAACAGAAGGAAACTGTGATAAACCCTGACAGGATGGTATATACCCTGACCGGGATCGAACTCCGGTCTCCTGAATGACGGTTCAATATGCTAGCTACTTGTTCACTGCCTTGGTAATCACTTGTATATCTTCTGGTTCGATGGAACCTCTCCATTTGTCATGCTTGTAATAAACGATGACTACGTATTTTATTGTTATTGTGGCCCTGCAACTATAATAATAATAATAATGATAATATTCTTTATTCAAGGAACAATATACGTTGTTATAGAATGTGTCACTCATAAATTATGAGATAATGATAAAATTAAAATTAAAAGAAATGAATTAGGTAAATGATGACAGACATTTGCGATATGATAAATACATTGTCAATTGTTAAAGAGAAAACAGATTATATTAGTTCAGTTTACTTGATTTTTGAAATATTCTTCTAATGTATATGGGCAAGTTTGAATGAGGTATGTTTTGACATTTAATTTGGACTGCTCCTTGTTGATAGGAAGGGTGTTCTTCATTATTGTACGTAGATTGTTGAAAATCAAACGACTGTAGTAGGCTGGGTTCTTTGTGCATAGTTCAAGTTGAGATTTGGTATCACATGAAATAATGTCCTGGGCATAGCTAGCTCCTGAAGATAGTAGACCACTTGTAGAGATAACATGTCCTGTTCATTTGTATTTCCATTGTTGTAAGCACAAAACCCTAGCACTGCTTGTGAGGTGAGCAACGAAATATGCCAAGTTTGTTCAGTCCAAGAGACCGTGACTTTATTAGTATCTTGCATTGCCACAGTATTTAGCTTTACTAGTAAACAATAGCCAATCAAATGAATAGTCCCTTGCAGCTAGCTAGGCCTAGTTGTTATTCCAAGTGAAGGGTCCTAGATTTTACGGTAGTAAAACCTTGATATTGTTTGTTATTGATCAGCAAAGAACATGTGAATTATGCGAACCATGCTTGTCCGTCTGCGTACAAGAAAGACGTGCAGGTGCCTGTTTGTCCGCTGTGCAACGTCCCGATACCCGTGAAGCGAGGCGAGCAGCCGGACATCGCTGTCGGAGCGCATATCGACAGTGACTGCCAGTCGGATCCCGCAAAGAATAGACGAAAGGTAAACATTACGAGCGACCCTCGTTGCAAATACACTGATATTGCCCCTAGTCAACTTTTTCCATCTTTAAACGTAGTGCGTTTGGATGTTGTGCCAATAAAATTGGATTCATGGAATGGCGCCATATTCAAATTATTATTTGTAAATTCTACACTTTTAGCGTTTTAGCTCTTGAAGTATGCGTGAAATTGACTTGTTTCTGATGATTTTTGTCAATTTTTTCGGAAATTGCTAGCATTACATTAACAAATGTTTTCTGTCAAACAAAGAAAAACAAGAATTCAAAAAAAGATCGTCCAAGTCCAAAGTCCAAAGATTTGTAGGCCTACACGGTACAAATATAGGAAATATCAAAACCTGAAACTGGAATTGAAAACGACAGATAAGATATGTATCGGTACGATGATTCTAGTGTGACTTTGAAATGAGAAATTCATCAGTGTCATAGAAGGAGTTCAGGAGTAGGAAATATTTCAGGTTGTGAGGGTTTGGTAAGGCTAGTTATATGGGCAGGTAGTATATTATAAATGGTTTAAAATCAAAATAGTTCTTGACTGTGTAGAAAGCATTTGATAAGAGAATGCTCGGTTGAATAACTTATACGTAACTGTGTTTTCATCCGTCAGGTGTTTGTTAACAAATGTTCCGTAAGGAATTGCAAAGTGAAGGAAGTTGTCCCGGTGATCTGCAACGACTGCAAGCTCAACTTCTGTCTGAAACATCGCCATCCGACGGACCATCGGTGCGAGGGAGCCGCGGGAGTCTCCAGGCGTAGAGCAGCGTAAGTTTTACTATTTTTTTTATCCATCCTGACTTGGTTTTTCGTGGTTTCCCACAGTCCTGGAAGCAAATGCTTGGATGAAGTACTAATTGGCCATGACCATTAATTAGTAGAGTGATATGCCTAATTATAACATTATAGGCCTATCACTTATTTATTTTGTCCATTTTGTATAATGATCAATTTTACATCTGCTGTCAATGGAAAGAAGTGATCATTGCCCAAGAGACTTGGTTCAAAGTGGAAGATATCAACATTCGTATGTTTATACTGAAAGACTTTTATCCGCGGCGGAAAGTTATGGTCACAGACAGCGCAGTCCTGGTGTTGAAGACCATTAGTTTTAAATAATCAAAATGGGGTGGTAAGATCGCCCTTGTAGTGCCTCGTGCAAACGATCCTATCTTTCATCCTTAGCCTTAATTGGGGAACAATGATTTTGTATCAAGTTTCGATATTATTAAAAAAAAAAAAAAACTATCTCAACGTGGCAGATCACACGTCTTCACAGGATGTATAGGTTCTGTTATTCGTGAAGACTCCACGAACCGAGACGCGTGGCCGAGTGGTAACACACTGAACCGTCATTCGGGAGACCGGGCCATGGTCGACCATCCTGACAGGGGTCCCTCTGTCGTTCAGGTTGATACTGGGATGGTTCCTTAGCAACAGGCCACGACCGGATACACAAGTTTAACAGTGTTTTACGGTTTTGTCGTAGTAATTGAAGATCTGGTCACGAAAGCACTCGAGACGAAGAAAGCCAGTCTTTGGTTTCAACCGCTCTTGACGTGTCTGCATGAACTCGAAAGCCCACGTAGCGTAAACGAGAGCCTAAATTATTGCGTTTAAAAATGACAAATCTTGCGTTGATTATATCTATCAGTGCTCTTTGAGGATAGAGCATGTTATGGATGTTGTTCTGCTGCCGAAATGTTTCGTTCTACCTCGAGAGAGTGGATCTGAAACTGAGGTAGGTTTAAAAGTTTACTTGGGCCCGACAAAATATCAATTAGTGAATCTAGCTACTGTATAATTTGTTGAAACAAACGGCTTATGACGGAATGTAAACCATTTATTGGATGACCCAAAAATGGCTCATACTTCAATGTGTTACAGACGTTTGTGACAGAACTGTGTGACGTACCATTTTTTTTTTTTTTTATTTGGCGCCATTCTTATAGCTTCTTATATTTATACCCACCCTAGAAACAGCAGATGCATATCAAATAATCATCAAGTTTGACTACGCAAAAAGCAAACATAAAGAAATGAATATTTTGATTTGATTACTCTATTACTACCTTTGCCCCTTGTTAATTTCAAATTTTTTTTGGTTTGTTAGAGGGGGGGATGAGAATTTGTGACGTATTCAAAGGGGGGAGGGTAATAGGTTTTGTGACCAACTGTGACATGGGAGGGAGGAGCGGTTCAAAGTGGCCTAAAAAGTGTGACATAATTTATGGACGTCCCCATATCTGCTCCACAATTCTCAACAAGTCCCCCCCCTCAATCAAGTCCCCCCCCTCAATCAAGTACCCCCCCCCCCTCAATCAAGTCCTCCCCCCTCAATCAAGTCCCCCCCCCTCAATCAAGTCCCCCCCCTCAATCAGCTCTTTTAAATCATCTCTTACTAAATTCCTCGCTGCCAACGCCTTCTAAATACCTCTCTTACATCCCATAGAACCACATCAGTTCTTAGCCATGTGCTGTATCAATATGCTTTGAGGGTTGCGTTCGAAAACACGTTCCATTTCCCGAGTACCATTGATCGCTGCTCTATCTAGTGTTGTGTTGTAGAAACGGCTGATAGGCTGGCAAACTTGATGACAGCTGTTATTAGCTGAGCCGGTGTGAACGTAAATTTAGTTCCTCTCATCACTACTTATCCACGTATGATCGATATTAGTACTTGGAACGAGGCCCGTGAATTGGATCATATTCTTAACATGGGAGGGATAGGAAGTGAGGACAGGCAAACCAACGCAACCCTCCATGCATCTTGCGGCAAACCAACGCAACCCTCAATGCATCTTGTGCTGTATGTATTGGCTGTGCACTATATGTATTATTTGTACATATTTTTATTCTGTCTACGTTATATATTTCATGGAATATTATTTATAAATCCGCCTATAATTGTTTCATCTATTACGTATTACGTATGAATGAAAAAGGTGAATAAAACTGAAAACTGTAACATGTCTGTAATACTGAAGCTGTTTGTTTTCAGTGAGGCTGCGATGGCTCGGCAGTCGAGGGCCGGCGAGAGCTCCACGCAGAGATCCATGTTGTCCAAGATGAATCCGTTCCGAGCTCAAGAGCAGAGAACACCGCCGGCTTCCTTCACCAGCGTACAAGGCGCCATGGTACGTTTGTTGATGTATTATTATCATTATAGGATCGTTATTAGTGGCGAAATTTGGCAGGGCTGTTCTTACATTTAACCAGTTTAAAACATAATTCACATAAATTTCAGAAACATGATTAAACAGACGGTAAATACAACAAAATACAGAAGGATACATAAATACATACAGTTGTCGTACACACAGAGATATATAAACATTATGTAAACTCACAACAAAATCACTGTAACAATATATAAGTGTCCTAGGCTATAACAAAATATTATCAGTAAATTTACCACCAATTTTTTTTTTGTACCGTACTCAACATTAATATGAAAAAGAAAGAAAAAGAAGCATCAATCTACTACTAAGTAAAGAAGTAGGCCTACTAGAAGTATCTATCTACTATTAAGCCTGTTTTACACGGTCCAAGTTTTCATTTGAGTCCTTGGATTCAAGGGTTGATTACAAGTTCTTGGATCGTCCAAATGGAAAACTTGGAGCAAAAAGCTTCTGTCCAACCCTGGATTCAACCTTTCATCCAAGTCATTTTCCATTTAGACGATCCAAGAACTTGTAATCAACCCTTGAATCCAAGGACTTTGATGAAAACTTGGAGCAAAAAGCTTCTATCCAACCCTGGATTCAACCTTTCATCCAAGTCATTTTCCATTTAGACGATCCAAGAACTTGTAATCAACCCTTGAATCCAAGGACTTGGATGAAAACTTGGACCGTGTAAAACTGGCTTTAGAGTTGGTCACTGACTGCAATCCCACACGTTTGTTTGGTCTCCCAGATCCTCCTCTTGGTCTCTTCCGCTCCTCTTCTTTGCACAGCCCATTCCATGGGAAAACAGGAGAGTAAATGCATCTCAAGTACCTATCTAACTTGGTTCAGATTATTCTATTGGTTGAAGACTGGGGAAACGTGGGATGTGCGTTGTGAGATGAGCTTAGAGTAGGGAAATATAGAATGCAAAATATTCTGTCGCTCAATCTTGGACCTTGGATTGCTTCGAACGTTCAGAAACCTTACCTGCAACTTGTTGATATTTATAGTGCTTGATCCCAATATCATGACCGACCCATTCTATCGTAATTTAAAGGAGGTGCTCCAACTCGGGTCTTGAAAGTGAAATATTTCCGGGGTCAGTTCCCGAGTCCAGGGTCCCGATTGCCTGGAGCGCAACCATCGCTTTTATATCGAACTGTATAAAAGAAAAATACTGAACAATGCTATACACGGCCCAGTAGAATTATAATGTTAGTAGTTGCATTTGTTTTTTATGAAAATTATAGATTTTGTTGAGTTGAACAATGCCACTGGTACAGTAGCCACTCTTATCTACATCTAGTTCACAAGGGAATCTGCTAAATCATGACAGGCAATCGGGACCTTTGGCTCTGAACTGACCGCAAGAAACCACAAATACCATCCATGTTATTAGTATGTGTGTTGGGTCATCTTCTTTATATTATGATGGAATAGGTTGGTATCACTACATCGTGCCAATAGTCAATCAAATGTATACTTTTATTGCGTTTTCTTTGTTTTTTCTCTTCCGATTGTTGTGAAAATCACTGTAAATATGAATAGGCCTAATGAAGTTTCTCATTCACGGTGAAAATTCTAAATCTTCTGAAAAAATTTCATATTCCAAGTATTTTCCATCCGGGTTTCTCATGTAGGGATTTTCCAAACTTTCCGATTTTTTTCTGGAAAAATTGACCTAAAAACAACCTATTCTGGTGTGACACCAATATGTAAAAAGAGTTTCAAAAATATGAAATCGAAACCCAGTTTTGTTTGTTGTATGTAATGGAAATGTTTGATTGTCGTAGAGTGAAGACGAGGCTCTGGCTCGAGCGTTGGCCCTGTCGCTGCAAGACGAGGACAGAGAAACGATCGACCCGTCCGTCGACGAGGACCTGATGCTTGCACGAGCCATCGCAGAATCTGAACGCCTGCACAGTGCGTCGAGTAGTAGGGGCAATACCAACAAGAGTAGCTGCAATGTAGCGTGATTCATTGCTTCATTTAGTCAAGTCAAATATTTTATTACACTGCCTTCTGTTTTGGTACGAATTAAATTGTAATATTTATCACAGTAAACCCTCGATAATTCAAACTATGATGGTTCAAGTTGTGCTGTAATTCAAACAATAGTTTAGGAGCTTTACCGCGACTGCAACTTGAAATAACGCACTAGGCTTCAAGAGACAAGGACTTACCGAGACGAGTGGTCGAGTGGTTAACACACTGAACCGTCATTCAGGAGACCGGAGTTCGATTCCCGCCACGGTTGACCATCCTGACAGGGTTTTCTTGTGGCTTCCCTCTGTCGTTCAGGTTGATACTGGGATGATTCCTTAACAACAAGCCACGACCGACTCCTTCCCACCATCCAAAACACCTAATAAAATAACCTTACATCTCACCATCCCATCATCTCGCATATCATTCACCGACGCCAATAGATCGTATGTCATCAGTAGAGTGTGTCGTAATAGCCAATATGAATAAAATAAAGACAAGGACTTTGATTGGTTATTGTATACTAGTAGAGCTAAGTACCATAGCAACATGCCTAGTATTGGTGTATTTCCATTGTTGTTAGCACAAAATCCTAGCACTGCTCTTGAGGTGGGCTACGAAATATGTCAAGATTTTGCAGTCCAAGAGACTCCATTATTATCTTGCGTTGCCACAGTCTTTATTTTGTCTAGTGAACAATAGCCAATCAACGTGTCTTGGGCCTTAGAAGCTATCCAACACCCCGTTTACATTTCTACTCTAGTAACCCCATCTACTATCGTAAGTTACCGTGTGCGAACACCAAATAGTGGCTACGCTCGTAACAAAAGCTACTACAGTCAACTTACTCTCGTTAGTAGGGTTACTGTAGTAGATGCATCCGTACGAACGCTCATAGGTTGGTACGATCGTAACCTCGAAGGATACGTTCTGGTAGAATAATTACAAGATGGCGTCGGCGAAAGGTGTAAACACACTCACGCGGTAAAATATGTAACTAAAACGTCCAGTAACCAAGAACCTATATTTTGTCCGTGTGAACGCAATATTAGTTACTGCCCGTTTACTCTAGTAACTACTGTAGCAGGATGGTAGTAATGTAAACGGGGTGTAAGCCTAGCTTCTTGCAAAGTGCCTGGTTCCTTCAGAGGTTGACCCATATGCTCATTCTTGGATATTTCCATCATTCAAAACGGGTATTTTTGGTCTATTGTATTTCAAAGTGAAAAGGTCTCTCTGTATTTGATTGCAAATATTTATTGATATAATTTTGATATTGACAGACATATAGTTGGATAATGTCAAGTTTATCATATGGCCCTTGACTGAAACCAAGGCTTATAGATCATAGCAAGACCTGTCAATTCATTGTTTATCTCTCGTCTTCTTAATAATGGTACACGGTCCTAATCACTGACAACTGTTTTACCAAACTTGAAAATGGTATAAAAATTGTTCTCCCCATTTTTGGAATAAATAAATGCAAAACTCGAGTACCATAGTGCTTTATCTAAAGAATATATCCAAATGAAATGTTTACGTATTTTGGTAACTAATAATTTGTAGGCTCATAGTGCGTAGGGGACTACTCTCAAATTTGAGCCCATTATAGGATATTTTGTAAATTATACGAAATTGTTAACTGTGTCTGTATCAATCACTGTTCACATACATATATATTTATTATTTAAACATTTATACATATATGTGTCAATTGTTATTATATGGTGTGTGCTACTTTGCTCTCAATTTGCACATCACCAACATATTTCCTGGTGAAAAATAAATGTACATAAATAAAATTATGCATAATTTTTTTCAAAATACATCACGTAGATCCACTGTATTGTCCTTTATGTATTCATTTTCTCCAACGACAACTTCATGTTGTTGTTTTCAGTCGAGATTGTAGAGAAGAACTTTCAGAGGTTTGCCGCAAGGAGAGTCGAGGAGGAGTCGGGAGATGGCAAACCGCTGGGAATAGAATAGAGTGGTGGAGAAAGATCAAGTAAAATGATTGAAGAACTGGCATTGGAAACTGCTGTAAATAATTGTAGTTGGTAATTAATGTGAGCCAAATAACTACTGTTTGTAAGGAACTGAGCAACAGGGTTGCAGAGCGTACGAGCGGAGGAGATTGACTGGTAGTGGAGAGGGTGTGTACGAAGGTGGGGCAGAATGGATTCATCCAGTGGACCATTACAGACTGGAATAAGCTTGAGGAAAATGAAACAAATGCAAAGAAAGTGTTGTAGAGAGAGAAGTTTTTTTGTTAAAACACTGCCGCCAAAACGGTGCCACACGGACACAGTAGGCCTATAAAAAAAATTATAAAAACAATGTATCATTTTTTTTTAAATAAGATAATTAAATGTAAAAAAATATAATAGGGACTAGAGACATTATTTTAAAAAACTTTTTTGTAATAAAAAAAATAGATTATCAAGAGTTGAATATAAAAAAAAATCTATTTGAGAAAATAAATAATAGAATGAAAATAAGGGTGATTTAGTAAAACAAAAGAACAAACGCGAACATAAATTAAAATTAATGAAATAAAAAAAAATTAAATTAAATAAAAATTAAATAGAAAATTAAATGAGATGTTAGCCGTATAAATGATTTCGTAAAATGATGATTGATCGTCTCAAAGCCAGTAAACTTACACCCTGCTGTAGATATAAGGAAGATGATTGAAGCATCTTGCCAATGTGCATCACGTATATCTGAGAATTATAAAAATACACGCATAAAACATTTAGGTTTTCGTGAAGCAATATCGTAACAATCATAATAATAATATTTGTTCATTTAGCGGCACTGCGCTATTCAATAGTACATTACATAATAAAATGGTACATACACTATCAATTGAATATACAATGAAGAGTTATAACTTGATACAAGATTGAATTATAAAATAATAAATAATTTTTGAAATAGGGATTCTAATAACATAACAGAAACTAATTAACTTCCCAAAGTAATATATTTTATAACTGCATTTTTGAACTCTTTCTAAATAATAATAATAATAATAAGTCTTTATTTCTTTCAAAACACAACACAGTTGGGTATACATATAGTTACTTACATAGTTGGCATTTGAAAGAAAATGGCGAGGTTCGGTGGGATGCGGCTCTTCCAACTAACCATGATTAATAATAGAGATAATAAGATATATAATAATAGAATAGTTGTAATAAGAAAATACTAAGAATATCTTGAAATAAGAAGATATAGAGATCATTCATTTTCAAAACTAAGAAAGTGAAGCTATAGAATTTAAACACTGACAAGTAATAATGAGTGACATGATTGAATAACTCATAGTGACAATCTTTTCATATGAATTGAAACTTGTGATACTAAATGTTTCATGAGGTCCGGTAGACTATTATACTCTCGAATACCTCGATATAACAACGACTTTGCGCTTATCGTTGCTGTTTATCGTTTATAGTGGCTTATAACAGTATGTGGAAAGTTCACTTTGAATTCTATTGAAAGAACATGTCACTCGAGTGAATACAGAAAATAGACTTTACAAAAACATTTTCAATATTGGTGATGGAAACAGATTCTATAGGGGTATTTCTTCACATTACGTGATGGGACGCGTAACGTTAGGCAATACGTGATATTGGTCTTCTTGCCAACTATTTGCAGTGTTGGGTAATGATTAATTGATGAGCGTAGCGAAGTCTCCATCCCACTCTTATAGGGCTTTGTCTGTGTGTTTTCTTTTTTTTTGTAAGCACTCCACAGGTCACAAGGGTTGACTGATCAACATGAAACTTTTTTTTGTACACGAAAACTCATCCAACTTAGAACTGTATAGTTTTTGGAATGAATCGGTCAGACCGATTTTGAGAAAAATCATCTCAAAGTTTCTAAAAACCTCATAAGATTTGGCTGGGCGGAAAATGTTGAAAAATAAAATCTCTCCAAATGGGATGGAATTTTCTCTAAATGTGTATACATGGATTTTACACATTATTACGATTTTGTAAGCAATTCTGATCAGTCGTTTTGAAGAAAAAAATAAAATGACTGATAATATTCATAAAATATATCATAAAAATTGTGACAGAATTAAGTATTCGAGATCCACTGCTTTCTAGATTCAAGAGTTGACCAACAATGAAGTATTTTTTATATGCGTCAAGGTGTGTAGAACACCAGAGTCAATGAAGTGGCAAGAGTAGAACTACTTTAACGACTTTTATAGCTTATTCAGATATCAAGGTGTGTAGAATGCCAGAGTCGATAAAGTAGCAAGGGTAGAACTACTTCAACGACTTTTATACCTTATTGGGATATCTCGCTCATCTTACAACGCATATTTCGCGTTTGACTAGTAAACTAAAATGCGTCCGTTTTTCTGAACTTTTGATGAACGCATTTCATCTTCCAGCCAGAAATGTAAACTGTACAAACTTTCAATTTTTTGTGGAATTCAACAGAATAAAATGTTCAATTGAAAGTACTTATATCCAGATTGCTTTTTAATTCAAGGCAGCCATTGAATCAATTAATTTGAGCAATTAAACCTGTATCCGAAGTCCAAATGTGTACTATTTTTTATTCGGCATGTCATTTTATTGAATTTTCACTTGTTCAAAATACAAATTTATCTAGGATTCATGTCATATCTATAATTACAGTATTAATCATTATAATAATTATTGTTATCCCACTTATTATATGTATTGGTAATAGAAAAATTATGTTGAAATAAATTTGATTTACAGTATCATTGTAGAATGAAGAACTATGAGATCAATATCAGCCAATGATTGGAAATAGAGAAAAGAAGAAAGAATTGCCCTAAGCAATTTCCCATTTGTAAATTTATAGTTCTTTTTATTACATCATTATTCGCATTTTAGTTATTATACTCATAAGGTTAGGTGGAAAAGCAGAAACTCATGTATTTGAACCTCGCCATTTCATTTTTGTTAAATAATCATCTCATTTTTTAATTTTTATTTGTAAATTGTTATTTCTGTGTTTCTTTTGTTAACTACTCAAAAATGAATAAAGACTAATTATTATTATTACTACAAGAGCAAAATAGGTTTTTTGTCTTTAGATGTACAGCTTAGAATTAGATCTCATCTTGGTATTGTATATTTTATTCTTATCATATTCTTTTTCTTATCTCATTATTCTTATCCTAGCATATTCTTATTTCATTATTTAATCCTACTTTGAATCTTATCCATTTGTTTTTTAAATCTCCAGTTTAGCAACATGTAAATCTTAATCAATGTTTTATTTTGATATTTTAATAACACAGTTGTATCGTAAAGCAATCCCTAGGAAATACTGAATATCTCCTTTTTGCTGATTTGAATGTATAATTATTATTCATAATTTTGTACTTAAACCCAAAAATGAAGACAATTTATTAATATAATGATTATTAATTACTATTATTCCGCAGTCAAGTCAACATTCTGACTTTGCAGGTCTATAAAATGTGCACATATTTTTTTGGTTTCTTATATGATAATCAAGATGCATTGAGGGTTGCGTTTTTGCCCATTTGCCGCAAACAAATCCTCATTGCATCTTGATGATAATGAAAAACTTCTTTTTAAAAAATCAATGATGAAAAACAGTTTTTTTACAAATTTAAAACAAAATTGCTCTATTCAAAGCTGGACGTGCATTGTACAGCAGTTTGTACTGTACATTCAAATGCCTGGCCCTTTGTAGTACCTTGTTTAGCCACGATATTCATCGCGCTTGCTTTCTTGACCGTGGTTGCACCATAACATTGTAGAGTGCGTTAGTAGCGCAGTGATTAAATCGTATTTCGTAAATCATACTTTCGTAATAAGCCTAGAGTACTACTTCGCACGCCAAAAGTAGTTACGTGCCTACTAATTTCATTTTAATCTAAATTATTGTATTAGTAGGCATACCACTTTTCATGAACCCTACGGATAAAGAATACGCAACGGGGGACGGCGAAGGAAGGTAAAATAGAGTAGCATTCCGTTTGAAAGGGGCCATTGTTGCCTCGGTAACCAGGTTTATTTTAGGGTTAGGTCAAATGCTGCGTATTTATCATTGATTCAGACTTGTTAACCATCGGCTACTCTTTTTTATCCTTGTACATATATTTCGACTAGTATTTTCTTTTGTATTCATTATAGCTCTTCTGCGCGGGATACTTTGGAAGGCCTATCAACAGATTTGTCACCATCATCTACAAATCTTGTCTTGTCTGTCGAAACTGACACCATGAAACGGGCTGCTGCTAAGAAGTTAATCGAGCGATATTTTTATCAGTTGACCGATGGTTGTGGAAAGTCCAAGTGTGAAAACATATTCTGTGCATCAAGTGGGAAGGTAAGATGTGGTAACTTTGTTTATGGCCTAACCCAGTTTCGAGATCATTATGGATAGTGGCGTGCCGTGATATTTTTGAGAAGAGAAGCAAACGTATGTCGAGGGTGTAGTCCGAGGCCTCAGAAGTTGAACTTCAATGTTTCGAACTAGATTACTCCACTTACAATAGGCCTACATTTTGATGATTCCATTTGGATATATCCAGTTTGAATTTTAATATTCATCAAGTGCAGCCAAGCGCTAGGCCTAATGACGCCAGCCGAGAAATGATGTTTTAAAGATCATTCTGAATTCTAAGAGTATTAAATGGAAATTCAATATCATATTCAAGTTATATAGAAATAGAAAATTTGTATGCGGTAGCGTGTTAGCATTAAAATACCGTACTTGAAGCATGAGTTTGATTGCATTTTCACAGGCTTATTCATAAGTTCTGATGTTGCCCTATCGGTAGGCCTATCTCTACTAACTATTCACATTGTTTTCATTCTCAATAGTACAGGCACTAGATTATTTCAACAGTAATTCAGCACTGCTGCAACTTCACATTCACCTCCATCTTTTTGCACTACCGGTACCCGTAGACCTACGATTGTAGGCCTAAAGGTACGTTCATAGAGCCAAGGCAGCATGACTTTGTCGGGCCGTCAAAATGAATGAGCCAGTCAGACTCGCCAGGCTTGTCGTTCACTGTGGCCTTGAAAGTTGGTTGAAGTTGACCTTTTTGCCAGCCGACAGACTTGCCGTGATGATGTAGACGATATCACGGCCACGTTTATACTCAAACTGTTGTTCTGAGCACGGTCGATCGACTGTCAAGCTCGATTACTATCGACGTTGCCGTGGTTATCGCATCGATTTGATATAATAATAATATACCGGTAATTACCTTGAGCCCGTGACTTTCAACTTCGTCGGTTCGTCCATTGCTTTCCTTGCATTTTCGACGTTTATATTTAGGCCTAGTATCTCTAACGAATTAATCATCGCAATGTTGAGCGAGAAACCCTTTTCGTACCAAGTGCCACACCATCAGTATAGAGACAAACTTCTCAAAGAGAAAACGTGGATGGAAATAGGAGCAGCGGTCAAATTACCGGGTAAGTTTTGTTTGGTTCGTTCAATCGATCGTTTGTCGTGGTAGTGTGATCGGTACAAATCATTTGACGTCCTACGGCACCCGACAAGATTGCCGTCCGGTAAAAATGCTGTGTCTCTATGAACGTTCCTTAACTGTGGTCGTTTCACCTAATACTACGCGTGGAAGCCATCGATGTAGCTTGTGATGCGGATCTATCGGTAACGCTAGATAGAAACAATATTATTCCCATTCACTTGATTCGAAAATGGAATTATAAAAGTGGTCACCGACAGCGCAGTCCTGGTGTTGACGTTCATTAGTTTTAAATAATTAAAATGGGGCGGTAAGATCGCCCTTGTGGTGCCCCGTCCAAATGATCCTATCTTTCATCCATAGCCTTGATTGGGGAACAATGATTTTGTATCAAGTTTCGATGTTATTAAAAAAAAAAAAAATGCAGGCACATATTAAAATACGGTTTCAGGCGCAATAGGCCCCAAGTGAAAAACTTGGACGAAAACGTAATTAAAAACAAATCGTACCAGAATCCTAACAAGCCTACCAATGTCACTTGGCGAGGTTATCATTACTATTATGCATGACTGATTATTTCCGTTGTTCCCAAGGTGATGAACTTGACGCCGAACCAAGCAGCGGCTCAGGCCATTCAGCTGTTCTCCCAAGAAGCCCCGCTGTGCGACGGACAGCCCATGAAGGTGGCTCGGACACAGTCGGACGTGGCTATGATCACCGACGACAAGGAGAGACCCACTAACGACGGCGGCGGCTCGAAACACGATAAATCAAAATCATCAGGAGCGTTTACACCTAAAGCAAAGTACAGTGGAATTCCTAACAATGCCAGAGCTGGAAGCTTATTGACGTCATCGACACAAGGTATAATCAAGTCTGAGTTATGCTATGTTGTAATAAAACCATTGGCCAAGTTGTGAACCAATGAAGTGACAAATTGTTATAGACCTACTGAGGTATGACCACTTGATGCATATGCTTTCCAAAACGTTGCATTTATATCTCAACAGCATTACGTCATATTGACATAAGACTTGTACTGGCATCTATGAGATACATTGCGAATCTGAGATGTGTGGCCGAGTGGTAACACACTGAACCGTCATTCAGGAGACCGGGGTTCGATTCTCGCCACGGTCGACCATCCTGACAGGATCGTGGTTTCCCTCTGTCGTTCAGGTTGATACTTGGATGGATCCTTAACAACAGGCCACGACCAACTCTTTCCCACCATCCAAAAACAGCTAATAACATACCTAATTCACCTCGTCATCCCATCATCTCATATATCATTGATTGACGCCAATAGATCGTAGTCATCAGTAGAGTGCGTCGTTGAACCCAATGAAAAGAATGCATTGAAAATTGATGTTGAATTGTTTTTGCCGATATAATATGCTTGAAAAGAAATACAATAGAGTCGGCTGTTATTTCAGAGCCTCGTTCTAGCCAAGTCCCCTCCTTACATGTGTGAGTGCGAGCCTCTGAATGCTAAATGACGGTGATATTGTTTTACATACCAAGTAGACCTACAACGATATATCAATTAGGGATAACATCGATTAATCGAGAATCGATTAAGAATCGATTCTGATGTAAAACGATTCTCAAATCAAAAAATCGATTTTTCAAAAAGAAAAAAAATTTTTTTTTCAGTGCTGGACTTCTTTACGTCGTAATATGTGCTCATTTTGTTGTCTGTATTATTCTGTATTGTTGAGATATTACTATCTGGACAAAAGCTAGTCCCTTCGGTTACGTCCGACAGCCGAACGTTGACGGAAATACTCAAATGGTACAGTACAGTTCAAAGAAGTCTCTAGCAGCTATTTTTCACGTGAACGCCTTGGGAAGGTTGAAAAAAAGTTTCAAATTACACTACTTTTTTGAAAATAAACTTTTTTCCCAATTTTTTTTTTTTAATTTGAAAAAAAAAATTTTTTTTTTTTCAAAATCGATTTTTGATTGACTCTGGAGCATAGAGAATCGATTCCCGATTTTGAGAATCGATGTAATCCCTAATATCAATACCGGTACTATGAAACCATTTGTTTCCACTATATGTTGTATAAACACAAGTAGGCCATCTGTGATGTATAGCCTGAAAATAACCCAGCCTGAGATTCAGGAAGCCTGGCTATCAAGTGATTAATTATGGATAATACAGTAAACATGGCCTCTAGCGCTACAGTAGTACCAGTACTGATATGTTAGAACCTCACACAGCTAGGCTTATGAAATTGCCATCAGGACTATACAGTGAAACCTCTATGCATCGTTCCAGGATCCATTGTTCTCCACCCTCTTATGTAGCCCATTTTCAATTTTCCTGGATGGCTGGTTTTATTTTCCTCGTCCCTTGATGAACGTTAGCTACAGGTTTCTATGCATCGTTCCCGGATCCATGGTTTTCCTGCTTGTATCATTCATTTTTTCTCCCCCCACTCTCATATCATCAATGTAAAATTTTCCTGGATGAATTGTTTTATTTTCCTGGTCCCTTGATGAACGTTAGCTATAGGTTTCTGTGCATCGTTCCCGGATCCATGGTTTTCCACCCTCTTATGTAGCCCATTTTCAATTTTCCTGGGTGAATGGTTTTATTTTCCTGGTCCCTTGATGAACGTTAGCTATAGGTTTCTATGCATCGTTCCCGGATCCATGGTTTTCCTGCTTGTATCATTCATTTTTTCTCCCCCCACTCTCATATCATCAATGTAAAATTTTCCTGGATGGATGGTTTTATTTTCCAGGTCCCTTGAAAAACGTTAGCGTTAGGTTTTCTTTGCATTCAATAATCATTCAAGTTTGTGTATCGGTATTTACACTTTTAATTTCACTTTAAAAGTACCATTGTAGTTCTTAGCCAGATACTTGTAGTACTTTCATTTTCGTTCAGACCTACGTTGTTTGTTTGTTTGTTTAAAGTTAAATCCGTACCGTTCCTGACGGAGGAAAAGTTGCTACACATTCTGGAGACGTGCAAACGTGAGGGTTCGTATTCCTTATTGATACGAACTCTGGGGGAAGTGTACTCAAGTTCAGATTCTCTAAGCCAGAGCTTTCTGAAACAACATCCCGACTCGCCTATCGACGCGATGCTAGACAAAGCACCGAAAGACTTGAAAAACCTGAAGAAAGAAGACGTACGAACGATGGAAGGTGACATGGATAAAGACGAAGACAGTTTAGAAGGCGGCGAGTGCTCGCTGAGTTCGGTAAACCGTGAGAAAAAGTCGTGCACGTCTTCGAGCGACGTCACCGTGGACATACCGTCGTTAAGACGAGCGTACAAAGCTCTGTTCGACCTTCCGAAGGATAATTTACAGTTTGAAAGTGCGCTTGTCCACGCCTTGATGACGCTCGCGGGAAATATCGAGTTGGATCTCCGAGTATTCGGCGGCTCCGGTCGGGAAAATCTCGACGATCTACTCAACGTGTTCCTCATCGTTCTCGAGATACCCGTCCTGGGTCTGTCTGAATACTTAGAAATGGCGTTACCAAAGATATGTAAAGCTGCGGCGTCGCTACCGATCGCGTACCAAGCAAAGCTCGCACGTGTCTGGGCAAAACACGACAACGAAGATCAGCTGAGGAAATTACTCACAAGCTTCCAGCAACTAATAACTCTCAAGGTCATATCGGGTAATTTCAGTCAGGATTACTGCGTCCAAGATGAAGATGCCATCACTGCTCCGACTATGCTCTTAAAGGTGGGTAACTCGCTTCCTGTCATCCAGGGATATCAGACCTGGTTCCGTCCATGCCACCGTCCATCTTTACAGGAGTTGTTTGAGGTTTCCCTCTGTAGTCTAGGTTAATGCCGGGATGGTTCCCACAATATAGGCCACGACCGCTTCCTTCCCATTACCCAAGACCCCATCTCATCTATTATTCATCCAATGCCAATAGATCTTAGTTATGATAACAGTGCGTCGTTAAACCCAATATGTAAATGAATGAATAAAAACATTATCACTATATTACTAGTAGCAAGTTGTCGGTATGCGGGCTTCGATTACTTGGCTCACAAAGGAAATAAGAAATTGAGCTTGGAGCTAAATTAGGCCTACAGTTTTATTCATGAATTACCGGTATTAATATAAAAACAGATTTGTCCCGAGCTTTCTTACTGTGGATAAAATAGGAATTATAAACCTATTGAAATATTAAAGTGGACATTAAAATATCAGGATGTAGATAATTAATACCGGTATGTACATGTTACAGTAGAACCTCTTTAGTAAGTTTCTCTTGAGTACATTTTTCTCCTTAGTAAGTTTTATTTTTTGATCCCATCTATAAGCTCCCACACGTTAAATAGTTTCTTTAGCAAGTTTTTCACTTGAGTAAGTTTTTTCTATCTGGTCCCCTGAAAAACGTACTAAAGAGGTTCCACTGTATTGTTAAATATTGAGTATCAAAATGAAATATTAGAATAACATTAAATTCTTGAAAAATATATCTAGCCAATTAAATTGGTAGGCCTGGACATTTTAAAAAAGATCAGCCCATACTTTTGAAAACCATTTAGGCCTATATTCAATTAGTCAATTATCGTAATGAATTTTCAATTTTTATTCTTCCATTATTCTTTTGCCTACTCTGTAAATATACCTCTATAATAATTTTACTTACACCTCCTCTGCATGACTTATTATAGGCCCAAGTCATAACAAATTTCTCACTTCACTTATAACTTATAGAGTTATAATTTTTTTTTGTTTTTAATAACATCGAAACTTGATACAAAATCATTGTTCCCCAATTAAGGCTATGGATGAAAGATAGGATCGTTTGGGCGGGGTACCACAAGGGCGATCTTACCACCCCATTTTAATTATTTAAAACTAATGACCTTCAACGCCAGGACTGCGCTGTCTGATTATAAGTTATAACTTTTCAAGTTTTTGTTCATCATTTTATAATTAATCACATTTTCTCAATCTATTGTCACTCTTTCAATTATTCACTTATTTTGTATCACTTAATGGCAGCCATTGCCTGTAAATGACAAGAGTTTTGAATAAAGATATATATATATATATATATATATCAATGATATCAATGACTTGTAGTTATAACGTGATGTTCTGAAGGTTGGGTATACTGTTTTCAGTTGGTCTACTATGCCAGCATACTAGCAGGCGAACTCGACCTACCAGAGCTGCGGCAGGAGGACACGGTAGCTTTCGTCGACGACACCTTCTCGAGCGCGATGGGCGGAGCCAAAACCCCTCGGCCCCCCGCACACGTCGATCCCCTCGGCACCGAACTCGGGGTCAACGTCCTAGACTCTCGGAGACCTCTCATACCGTTTGTCGATTTCTACAACGATCCGCTGAGCGACGCAATAGAAATGGATAAAGACTTTGCCTATTTCAAAAGTGATCCTTCGTTGTCTTATCATCAACAGAAGAGGTTCAGTTTCATGAATTACTCGTTCATTTTGATGCCGGCCACTAAAACTCTAGGTCTGTACTACGACAATAGGATACGAATGTATAGCGAAAGACGGATGAGTTACTTCAATTCCGTTGTTGGCCAGCCGACGAACCCGTACTTGAGACTGACTGTCAAACGAGATCACCTAATAGCAGACGCGCTCGTTGAGGTAGGTAGAGAATACACTTGAAATGAGCCCCTTGTTGGGTATTATATTAATATTATATATATTGATTAGACTCCCATTACGAGTAGTTCTACCTATAAACCTTGGTAAGCTGCTGTTTTTTTATCCAGCCTCGGGCTATTTTCCTAGACACCCCAAATCGTAGCTTGTAATTACTAATTGCATGTGCTACGAATAAGAAATATCACGATTGTCTATTATCACGGGGCCGCTGAAGAGCGTAGATTGCAATAAAGCCTTCTCGGTCGACCTGCGGGGCGCTCTCGTACGAGTGAACGATAGCCGAGGGGCAGGGGGATGGGCTGACATTGGTTCAGGTCAGGTTGGACTCGACCGAGTCGACTTTATTCCGCTACACGCTCTTCACAACTATAGCTATTGTGTCTTGATATATTACGTGTTTGTTACTTCAGTTGGAGATGGTTGCCATGGAGAATCCCAAAGATTTAAAGAAGCAGTTAGTCGTTGAATTTGAAGGTGAACAAGGTATCGACGAGGGAGGTGTTTCCAAAGAATTTTTCCAACTGATAGTCGAAGAAATCTTCAACCCAGATTATGGTATGTCATGGATTGTATTCAGCCAACATTAAAGAAAACCAATTACTTCTAACCACTTGACGGCCGTGGGCGCTTACTTGCGTCCACACTTTTCAGTACATGAAACCCTCGTTAATCCAAACTCGGTTGATCCGAAATTTGACATACACTTATTTCGAACTTCGAGTCGGTCTCCGAACGAAGGTGTACAGATGTTCACTGTCCGTTGCATTTAATATCTCGACAGCGTTAAGTCATATTGACAAGACTTGTACTGAAATCTAGTAGATAAATTAAGAAATTTGTGTTGATTTGTTTTTCATCAATAGAATACACTAAATATATCTCGATTTTATTGACTTGACTGACGTCTAATTCGAAACCTGTCAAATTGCGGATTAACCGAGTTTGGATCAACGAGGGCTTACTATGTACTTTGCCAAGTAATAATTTCTTTATTATTCTTAGGAATGTTCACGTTTCAATGTGAAACTGAAACGGTCTGGTTCAATCCTACGTCGTTTGAAAGCGATGCCCAATTTACGCTTATCGGAATTGTACTGGGACTTGCGATCTACAACAATATTATTCTCGCCATCAACTTCCCGATGGTTGTGTATCGCAAGCTGATGGGCAAGAAGGGCACGTACTACGACCTAGAAGATTGGAATCCAGTAAGTAGGCCTCCCAGTGACACGTCATAGCTCCCGTGCATCTGTCTTTGCTGGCTCACTCCAATAATACTAGACTAGGAAAACGCGGGATGCACGTTGTGAGATGAGCTTAGAGGTATGGAAATCTAGATCTGTCAGCTCAATCCACATCTACGGACCTTGGATTACTTCAAACGTTCAAAAACCTCACCTGCAACTTGTTGATATTTATAGTGCTGCAACCTGTCACTTATATACACTTTGCAAAACCAATTGATCCAAATATTCAATAAAATGTAGACTTTTATTGCGTCTTCTTGGTTATTTGTCATCCGATTGTTGTGAAAGTCACTGAAAATATTTGTAATTATGTTTTCCATATTCAGTGAAAATTTTGAAGTTTTTGAAAATTTTCCACATTTCAAGTATTTTCCATCCGTGTTATTCTTATGAGGATTTCTCAAACTTTCCGAATTTTTTCCGGGAAAACCTTCCGACAGATTTTCTTGAAAAACAATCCCAGCCTATTCTGGTGTGACATAAATATGTAGAAAAAGTTTCAAGTCGATGGGTATTTTTTCCTGACCTGTATTATGTCGCATACAAACTCCTCCCCCAAAAAACAACATAAAAATGAAGCCCATTTTTTTTTCGATAAGCCTATGTGAAATGGAATCTTCGCTATCTAATCATCTAATTATTCTGCTCATCTAATAATTATATGAGCAATAGCAAAGACTCCGTCCCACTCTTATGGAGCTTTGTCTGTGTTTTGAGTGTGTGTGTAACTGCACAGGTCGCACGGTTTGAAACTCTTTCTGTACGTGTAGACTCATCCAACTTGGAACTGTGCAGTTCTTGGGTCTTATCGGTGGATCACTTTCTGAGAAATATCATCTCAGAGTTTCTAAAAACTCCATAAGATTTGGCTCGGCAAGAAACTTGAAAAAAGAAAATCTAAAAAAAAATCTCTGAATGCGAACACAATAATGATATACATTATTAAAATTCTGTATGCAATTCAAACCAGTCGTTTTGGAGAAAAAAATATAATAAATGATTTTTATTCAACAAATAAATAGAACTAGGCCTAATTCACAATTAAAAGCAAAGTGGCTGACATCTGGTGGCGTTCTAGTGAACTGGGCGGAGGCAGATACGTTCAAGAAAATAGCATACAACAACATGGCATCTAACTGCCTCCGGACGGCCATTTTGAAGTTTCGCCCACTTCGACAGTGCTGCCACCTGGTTCGCTTATAATCACGAGTAGCAGAACCATTGCCGAGATTCACTGCTTTCTAGATTCCATAGTTGACGAATGAAGTAGATATTATAGGAGTCAAGGCATTTAGAGTGTTCAATTATACTTGATATAGATGTACAGTAAAACCTCTATCCATCGTTTTTCAAGGGACCAGGAAAATAAAACCATCCATCCAGGAAAACGATCCATCCAGGAGAATTGAGCACTGATTATATGGGAGTGGGGCTAGAAGAAATGAATGATACATCCAGGAAAACGATAGATCTGGGAACGATGCGTAGAGGTTTCACTAGTATTAAATTCAAGGCTAATAATCGGGTATAGATGTATTGCTCACCTTACAACGCGTGTGCTGCGTTTGCCTAGTAATAGTAATATTCATTGACTCCATTAAATGCACATACAATAACAACAATTCACATTCACAGGGTGTGCAGATTGATACGTTTATTAAAAACAACTGATGGTAAAATGCAAGCATGGAAAATCGAGATAGGCATAAGTCACTACATTTAATGCACACGATTGACTGAGTATAATTTAAAAGTCATTCTAGACCTACGCCATCACAATAAAATACGGTCATTCTGAAATGAAAAACATGTACCGCAGTCCTAAAATATAGAAAAAAATGATATTTTATGTTATTCATATAAAATATATGAAAAATGATGAGAAATATATGTTTTTCATATAAAATATGATGAAGCATTCATTCTAGTTGCCGACAAGCCCGAATTGTAAAAATTGACCGAGATAGGTGGAGCAGCGGCTGGCACACTGAACCGTCATTCAGGAGACCGGGGTTCGATTCCCGCCATGGCCGACCATCCTGACAGAGGTGCATCGTGGTTTCCCTCTGTCGTTCAGGTCGATACTGGGATTGTTCCTTAACAACATGCCATGACCGACTCCTTCCCACCATCCAAAACACCTAGGCCCTAATAAAATGACCCTTCACCATGAACTGACGTCAATAGATCTGGGTCATCAGTATCACGTGTCATTATGATGAAACCCAAAATGAATGACTAAATATAAAAATTGGAAAGAACATAAAAAGTCTTGAATAATCAACTCGTTGGTTGTGGATTGATGTTGTACCTTCGATTTCGATCAGGGAAATAAAATTACATTGATAAACAATCTTTAACCCCTTGAATATCTTTGACGAGTGTCGCCCGCGAGACGCGACTTAGCATTCACGACCGACGACGTGTGAGGCTCGCTAATTACCGCGCGTCATGTTTAAATCCATATCTCCCAAAGTTACCGTCAGAATATGCCATAGTATGGCTACAAAGATAGCTCTTTTAGTGAACTGTTGAACTAATCACAGACTATGTCGATAAAGGCAGTAACTCTTTGAGTAAATGATGTTTACTGACGCATCAAACTGACCTTGCAGATGTCATTAGCAACAATGGCTATCAGAAACCAGCAAACAACAGTGAAGCTGTTCTAAATGCAGTATTTGACAGCAATTGTGATGATGAAAATGATGATTTTAGTTCACAGTTAGAATATGATAATGATAACAGTCTTTCAAGCGATTCAAGTAGCCCTAGATCCTGTGTCAAATGTCAGGCTTGTTCATGATTTTTAATTACTATTAGAATGGTAAAAGTAGGTTCAGTGAATTCGGTAAGCAAGGGATTAATCTCAACATTAACTTGAAATTTTAATGACGGAAACATATTTCATCAAGATTTGCCATTTTGTTGGAATGTTTTCGGTAAATTCCTTCAACCTTCCTGCTATGAGTTGCGCCGTAATCGTCATTCATTTCCAGACTTTATTCACCGGTCTGAAAACCATGCTGGAATACGAGCTGGACGACATGGAAGAAACGTTTGTGCAGACGTTCCGGATCTGCTACGTGGACGTGTTCGGGACCACGTTCTTCCACGAGCTGAAGGAAGGCGGCGACCAAATATACGTCAATCAGGAAAACAAGCGGGTAAGACCCCGTTTACATTACTACTCAACTACTCTAGTAACCCCACCTACGATCGTAACTTACCGTGTGTGAACGTAAATTAGTTGCTACGCTAGTGACAAAAACTACTAGAGTCAACTTACTAATGTTAGTAAGGTTACTCTAGTAGATGTACCAGTGTAAACGCTCGATGGTTGGTACTACCGTTCGATACAAGGAGAAGATGGCGACGAAGAAAGCAGCTGGCGTGCCGAACTGTTAATGCACAGCCTTGTAATTCTTGTAGTGTCGCTCGTTAGACGGCTGTAATTCGAAATAATTTGCTCTCGCGGTAAAACATATAACTAAAACCTCTAGTAAACAAGAATCTCTATTTGACAGTGTGAACGCAAAAATAGTTACTATCGTTTTACACCAGTTAGCTTACTAGAGTAGTTAAGTAGTAATTTAAACGGGGTACCAATACAATATACCAAGTTGAACAGGCCTTCAGCTTATACTGGAATACAATCCAGAGTAGATGCAAGTTTTACTCAAATACAAATATACTACAAAACTCTTTGTAGTTCTACCCTGGAATTATTCACAAGAGATAGCGGGTCGTTGAATATGCTGGCTGGTAACTCATTCCACTCTATGATACCTCTTTCAACCAAACAATTGAGACCTTTGCTTGTTCTATAGTTATCTCTTGTAATCTTAAGTTTATGGTCCTTTCTTCCACCTACCTGAATACTGGTAATCTAGCAACCTATCATCATTACTACCACTACACCACAGTGACTACTGCCGCCCTCGGTAGCTCGGCCAGCTGAGGCACCGCTTCAGAAACTCAAGTCACCGTTGGGCGTGGGTTCGAGTCCCGCATGAGGCATGGGTTTTTGCTAGCATCATCAGTCCATAGTTTCATAATCACCTGCTCATTCGTACCCCCGTATAACCTGGCTGTTGGTGGGGTCGTTAAGCAAACAATGATCATCATCACAGTGACCAGGGAGGCAATAATCGAAACGTCGCTTGATTAGTACTAGTAGATCTCGCATGTCTTATAATCATCTGGCTCTCCACTATAAGTACAGTCGGGCCCACATATAACAAACTCGGTTTTAACAAACTCGGTTTTTACGAATTAATTACCATTCTCCTTCAAATCTCCTATCCTAACAATGTTAAATAAAGACCTATAACGAAGTAATTTATATTTTAAAATTCGGTTATTACGAATTTTTTGTCACTTTTCAGCATATTTTGCTCATTATTTTCAGCTATTTCCAACAAAATATTCGAAAATCGGAACATTTTGCATGAATTTATTTTCAGATTACATTTATTTTGAACGGACTGTACATCGTAGCAGCTGGTGACGCGTCATAACAACTCTTGCTACACCCCCCCTCCCCGTCCCACGCACAGTGGAACGACCCAAACTCAAACATTCGCTCAATGCGCGCTAAATAATAACGTGATGGTGACATCTTCAATGACTTTGTTTATCTATTTTTTTGTTTACATTCCTTCATTTCCATTCCTGATAGAGTCCTGTAACCTAGGAAATAAAACACGAGAAGTGGGAAGTGGCGGTGTCATGTGATGGCAGATGATAAGTCCTTTATGAAAGAACATTGTTGTTTTCTATTACTTTCTATAAACATACTAAGTGATGATAAAATGTCACCTAATACAGTCGTAAACGTAGCCTATCTTTATCTCTAAAATTCAAGTGGTGTTATGAAAAAAGCAATAAATCTCTATGACGAAATTCTGTTTTTACGAACAGATTTTCATTCCCCTTGAAATTCGTTATATGCGGGCCCGACTGTATTTCCACTCAATTCATGCGTCACTGTATTTGTGTTGTCTAGGAGTTTGTAGACCTGTACGCCGACTTCCTCCTGAACTCGTCGGTGGAGAAACAGTTCCGAGCGTTCCGAAGGGGCTTCCAGATGGTGACCGACGAGTCCCCGCTCCACCTGTTGTTCCGGCCCGAAGAGATCGAGCAGCTGGTCTGCGGTAGCAAGGTACACTCCCAGTCTCCCCAACTAGCGGCCTGCCGTCTGATCTCACGAACCAACCTCAAATCACTGTGTTGTGGCCTTAGCTACATCATAGATCGATTAGACTGCGGTCTAATCGATCGGTCTATCGGTCTTGTAAGATCAGGGTGGTGAGGATTAAGGCGAAATAATAACATACTGAACAATTTAATCTAGTTTATTAATCGCAATGATAAACCTAATACAAAATATAATAATTAGAGCAACCAGCTCCTACTTACATGGCACGCACTTGCCACCCCCCATGTTGCACTGGTTCTGACACTTGATATCAAGTTAGGACTCCACAATGACTGACCCCAGTTTACCAAAGGCCCAACTATAAATACGAGGCTGATCTTGAATCAGCACCGCGCCCAAATTGGTCAACCAGGATATTACACCAATTAAACAGAATGTGCTAAGTCAAACTTTCAACATAACGCTACATTCTATCACAGAAATTCCACTAATATTGCATATTAAATTATGACATATTTCCGCAATAAGAATACAGTCGTCATTATTGAAAGCTGACTGTCAATAAACACATAATGCAATATGTAACGATAACAGCGGAAATTACCCAATTCATATCAATTCCAGGCCACAACAACCGCAACCATAGAGGTGTATTTCTTCATTTTATGGTACAGTCAAACCTCTATCCATCGTTCTTCAAGGGACCAGGAAAACAAAACCATCCATCCAGGAAAATTTAACATTGATTATATGGGAGTGGGGCTAGAAAAATTGGATGACACATCCAGGAAAACGATGGATCTGGGAACGATGCATAGAGGTTTCACTGTGTAGGCCTACTGTAACATTCTGCGTACCGGAAGTCACAATTTTTGAGAATATGTTTGGCAATTTTGTGCACTTCTGCTTGTGCCCTATAAGTTACACATACCTAAATGAAGACATAAAGGTAAGAAGTGCAATTTGAGTCATTGTATTTTTATGAAAAAAATATTGTTTGAACAGTTAAACCTGCATTAAAAAAGTGTTGTTTGTATGCAGGCATACCATGTTGAAAACAAGTGAAAATTATTGGTCGCGTAACCTTGTGGCCCACCTCAACTTTTTCCCTTGAAAAATGACCCTCAGAGATATCTAGTGGGAAAGCCCTGCAAAAGGCTAACTAAATAGGGTAATTGATGTCAAATGACTTGGTGTGTATAGGAAAAAAGCCTGAGGCTGAATATATGAATTGGGTGAAAGGGAAAGAAAGAACAGCTGCTTACCGAGATTTATGAGTAGAGAAAGGCCTACTCATAGTGGAGAGCCCATTGATAGAACACAGAGATGAAGGTTACACGAGGTTACTCTACTGTGACCAAGGCAATAGCCGAAACGTCGAAACCTCGTGTAACTTTCATCTCTGTGTTCTATCAACGGGCTCTCCATTATGAGTAGGCCTTTCTCTACTTATGAATCTCGGTAAGCTGCTGTTCTTTCTTTCCCTTTCACCCAATTCATATAAATAGGGTAATTTTGTGTCACTATCGACTTATTATCATGTTCTTTTTGAGGAAAACAACAAGGCCTACCGATAGTAATTTCGAGGTTGGACAAAGTGAGGAAAACTTGAAACTAGTCATATCTTCCGAATAACAAATTAGGAACCACCCGCCCAAATTACTCGTGCAATTTCTTGAAAACGAGGTGCAGTACGGTTGTTTCATATATACGCCATTCCTTTTCCGCTTCTCCGCCGTCCCTAATTGCAAGCCATGGGTTTGTGTCTTTGTGCTGACATGACTTGCTGTGTGTTCGATGATGGGGGGGGGGGGGGGGGTAATTTACTTCATGGCAGGTGTCGTATATGACAGGCGTAACCTGATGAAATACAGTCAGCTGTTATTCCAAAACGTCGTTCTAGGCTGAATGTGTCAAATTGAAAAGCCGTGAATGTTGAATAAAAGTGATGTCAGCAAATTCATTGCTTCACATATCAAGTACCACAATATATCAATAGAATGAAGCCATCTGTTTTTGCTGTGAATGTTATAAAAGGTTACATAAACACGAGTGTCTGTGCGATATAACGGGGAAAACCACGGCTGGGAGTTGACTTGGTGACCCGTCTGTCAAATGGTTGATAGTTTCTCACGTTCGGCGTTGTATAATCATGTTGCAGAACTTTGATTTCAACGAGTTGGAAGAAGCGACGGAATACGACGGCGGCTACACGGCAGAGAGCGATATCATTAAATACTTCTGGGAGATAGTCCACAATCTGCCGCTGGAATTCCAACGGAAGTTGCTACAGTTTGCGACGGGTAGCGATCGAGTGCCCGTCGGTGGTCTCAGTAAACTCAAGTTGATCATTGCGAAGAACGGTCCCGACTCGGACAGGTAAGCTAACATACTTTCGTTTTACGTTCAACTAGCGCTGTGCGAGCAGAGCTGTTTGAGTCTGAGCATTATTTTAGTTCGAGCAAGTTTGAGCACAAACTTAGTTCGAGCAAGCGAGCTGAAACCATCGGTAATCCGAAATGGATGAAACCCCCAAAAAATGATTTCGATTTATGAAAATTAGGAATTACCAAACACGTCCATATCCACGAAAATCATCACTTCCCGGTTAGATTCACGGTTCATATTGCGTACGAGAAAAACCGGGCGAAACCACTTGATGAGTTGATAGAAACCGTTGAGATTGTGTATACTTGCTAGTTCCGATGACGCGCGAACATCATATGGCGCTTTCTTTTGGCTCTCGGCCGTCCCGAGTCTACACGGCGTGGTGACGTTTCGACCTGTCCTTGACACAGTGTGGGTGTGTTCTGGAGAGGGGGAGAGAGAGATGCGTGTGCGTGTTCTGGAGAGGGGGAGGAACTGAGGGAGAAAGAGAGAGAGAGGTAGAGGAACTGAGGAAGAGAGAGAGACGCGTGTCTGGTGATTACCACGTCTCAGCAGAACTCGCTCAAAGTCAGTCCGGTGCCACTGACAGTAAGAGACGATGATGTGCGTTGTAATCATTCAGCAAGTTTGTATTCAAAATTAAAGGGAGTAAAGAAGAAACAACTTTTTCACTAATTTCAGACACTGTATATTTTAATACCAATCTGTTGAATGATGAGATGACAAGTTTATTCCTCCACTCTCGCTCGCTCGCTATCGTTCGACCCGAAAGTATTTCGAGACTCGAAATTTCAATCTGTGAAAAATCTTTTCGAGTCTCGAACTCGACTGGAACTCACTTGAGAATTTGGAGACTTGCACAGACCTATGTTCAACTGCCTGATGGGAACCATTTGACGGTCTTGAGCTCATATGCTTGTGATATAGTTTATCATTCTTGTAGATATGCCTGATGCACTGTGGCAAGATGCTCCAATTATCTTCCTTAGCCTCTCTATTTGTATAACACTTTCTTGAAGTATCTTTCCTTACCTCAAGCTCATTCCAGTCCCTTATGTGGTGAATATGGTCCTCTGGACGAATCCATTCTGACTTTGCATGCACTCTACCTCCCCTCGCACCTCTCTGCAACCCCTCACCTCAGTTCCTCCAGACCAGTCGGGCTGTGATACCGAGACGCGCGGCCAAGTGTTAACACACTGAACCGTCATTCGGGAGACCGGGGTTCGATTCCCGCCATGGTCGACCATCCTGACAGGGGTGCATCGTGGTTTCCCTCTGTCGTTCAGGTTGATACTGGGATAGTTCCTTGACAACAGGCCACGTCCGACTCCTTCCCACCATCCAAAACACCTAGTAAAATAACCTTCCATCTCATCATCCCATTATCTCATATATCATTCACTGACTCCAATAGATCGTAGTCATCAGTATAGTGCTTCGTTAAAACCCAATATAAAAAATAAAAAAAAAACGAATCCATTCTGACTTTGCATGCACTCTACCTCCCCTCGTACCTCTTTGCAACCCCTCACCTCAGTTCCTCTTGACCAGTCGGTTCCCTCGACACGTGCAGTCACGTGTTAGTACACGTGCAGGTCTACAGAGCGTGCGTCTCTTGTTTCCAGGTTACCCACGGCTCACACGTGTTTCAACGTGTTGTTGCTACCGGAGTACGAGAGCAAGGAGAAACTCAACGATCGACTCATGAAGGCAATCAGCTACTCGAAAGGGTTCGGTATGCTGTAAGATCACCATGGCAACCCCTACACCCTCTGTGTACATAACACTATATTTGCAAGAATTTTTCACTCGAATTGATTTGAAAAAATTCATGGTTTATGTACGTAGGTTTGCTGGTTTGATAATCATGTTGTCAATATTAATGTAAAATGTATCAATAAAGAGTCAATAAATTAAATGATATAATTAGGACCTACCATGTATTGTGTTTTAGATTAATATTTTGGACTAACGCAAATGTTAACGTTACTCTGGGGATTTGATACGATAGGCCTACTGAAACAATCGTTTATGGGAATGTTGGTATTTTTCCCTACTCTGGAGATATATATTGCTGACCTACTTTAATGTGTACATATACCTTTTCAGTTTATAACAATTATTTATTCGAATGATTACATAATTCAATTAGTAATGTATAATTTGTATGTATGGGATGGTGTAGTTTGTGAATTGAGGTTTCAGTCGACGATGCAACACCGACACGTACTATAACGCTAGACGTGTTTGTCTTGTGGGACGTTCTTAGACCACAACACAAACATTTTACATTGTTACGTGTTGGCGTTTTACATGTTGGCGTTACTGTAAAGCATGAGAATCAGCCGATCTAGAAACCTTCGGAGAGACGAGAGTGGCAGGTATTCAGATCTCGGTTTCGACGCTTGAGGTTGCAGCGACCATGGCAATAAGTTGTACGTTCATGTTCTCGTCATACGTTAGCGTTACGTGTCATGTCGCGTTGCGTTGTCAATCAGCCTTTATGTGCTTCGGAATATTTTTCCAAAGTAACATACTTGTCTCATCCGTCAAACCATCATTTGTTTTATTCAAGGTAGTTGAGAATCAATTTATTTCACAACATATCTACCTAGTAGTCATAGATTCAAACCAGTTGTTTATGTTATGTATTTTTTACAGCTTATTCGTAGTCGGCTATTTAGCTTAGATAATAAGCTACTTTTGTACACAACTTTGTTTTGTGAATGGGCCATCATATTTAGTGTGTATATTATGCAAAACTTTTGTAAATAAACAGTCAAACAATAAGACTTATTAATAATATCATGAATTGTGTTTTATCTGCTAGGGTTACCTTGTTAATTTACGTTTCCAAGTGCTTGCAGTTGAAAGTGTAACAACTTTATACACGGTAAGACAGTACGTACCGGCTTGAGCAGCTCAGTTGCCAACGCTCGAGATCCGGGAGGTGAGGGCATTGGTTCGATCCCCGCCACTGACCACCGTCCATCTTTACAGGGTCTTTTAGTGGTTCCCCTCTGTAGTCCATGGTTCTTACCCTTCCTTCTCATTACCTAAGAAACCTTCATTCCATTATTTCATTGATCTTTCATTCCATGCCAATAGCAGGGGCAGCCCCCCCCCCCCCCGGGCCCATGCTGTATGAATCATTAGGAATACGTTTCAACTATTACAAAAAATAATAAACGTATTTATATAACTTGAAAAAAAAACTTTTCAATATTATCTGAAATTACTCGGAAAATAACTGAGTTATTGACATTTTGACATTTTTGCCGACTAGAAAGGTCGCAAGAAGATGCTGAAATAATGTCAAGTGAAGCAGCAAGCACAATAGTAATAGTATCATATCAAGTCATTAAATCAGAGTCATTAGATGAGCGTAGCAAAGCTTTACATTTGACACCCTGAAAAAAAATTGGCTTCGTTTTTATGTTTTTTTTTTTTTTGTAATTATGTACGCGGCATACAGGTCAGAGAAATGAATCAATCAACTTGAAACTTTTTCTGAACGTTGGTGTCATACCAGAATAGGTTGGGATTGTTATTCAGAGGAATCGGTTGGAAGGTTTTTCCGGAAAATGATCGGAAAGTTTGGAAAATCCTCTTAAGAATAACCCGGAGGAAAAATACTTGGAAAACAAGAATTTTTCAAAAGCTCTCAAATTCTCGCAGAATATGAAAAATACTATTATACACCTTTTTAGAGATTTTTACAACGATCGAATGAGAAATAATGAAGAAAACGCAATAAACGTGTACATTTTATTGAATATTTGGATCAATTGGTTTTGCAAAGTGTTTATGCGACAGGTTGCAGGTTACTATAAATATCAACAAGTTGCAGGTGAGGTTTTTGAACGTTTGAAGTAAGTCAAGGTTTGTAGATGTAAATTGAGCCGACAAGTTATTTTTCATTCTAGATTGCCATATTATTATTATTATTTAACTCTTGCAAATGCACATAAATGCGCGGTGGCAAGTTCCCTAAGTACCCCTATCCCACCATCTCCTTAACCCTCTGACGGAATAACTTTAACCTGATGTCATCCCCTTCAAAAACATTTCTACTAAGCCCATTCCAGTCCCTACCTGTCCTATTTAAGAAAGAGAATTTACCGACATCTAATGTAGCCCCCTTTATGACTACCGCTCTATCATGACCCCGCCTACCTCCATACCCTGACTTATTTCTTTTTATCAACTCATGCAGCTCCCCCCACCCCCCTCTCCCTCCATTACCCTGAAGAAATTACATAAACGATCCTCCTTCCTCCGTATTTCCAATTTCTGCCACCCCAGGTCTCTCATCATCTCAGTTGGACTCTCCAACATTCTTACCCTCTCCCCCCTTTCATTCTCATCCCATTTCCACCTCCTAACCCTACCTGTAACCCTTCTCACAGCAATCCTTTGAACCCTTTCCACATCCCTTATCTCACCCAATCTATAAGGATCCCAAACTGAACTAGCATATTCTACCATGGGACGCACTAACAAGAAATATGCTTTTTCCTTAATCTCCATACCTGCCCCCCTAAGTTGCCTCATTACAAAGTTTAATGCATTTATACTCTTTTTTACTATTCTCTCAATCTGACTCCCCCACCCTAGACGCCTATCAAATACCACCCCCAAATACTTGTAGTTTTCCACCAACTCCAGCGTCTTCCCTCCTACCTCATACACTACATCTGTCCTTATGTTTCTCTTACCGAATGTGACTAACTTGCACTTTCCTGTATTCAACCCCATCTTGTTTGACTGAACCCAACGATTAATTGCCGCTAAATCTACCTGAAGAGCTACTACATCCTCCTCTGTAATGATTTCCCTACTTCTAAGCTCATCTCACAACGCGCATCCCGCGTTTTCCTAGTATTACCAATGCTGGTAATGTCCAGAAGTATCATAAAAACGATTTATACCTTCGTGTTACTTTCCTATCAGTTACAGAATTATGTAAACTGAAAGATTTTATCCGCGACTAACAAATGTGGGCGCAACAACAACAACAACAACGTCGTCACGTGGTGCCATGGACCAATGATTCTACGAGTGGCGGCTGTCAAAATGCCCATCTTACATAACTCACATGAGCCGCGTCTGCCTATAGTAATTAGCCATGGAATGTAGCAATAATTACCTCCTGCCACGTGATTTGAAATCAATCGATAGTTTGTGATTAGTTCCCGCCTGCATTGCGCATGCAGTCTAGTGGGCAGTGACTCACTTCAATAGAAGTGAAAACAAAACACTGGCATGAATTGATTTGTTGTCATTAGTCGAGTTGTTACGGGTGCTGCGACAGCTTATTAATGCCACGTCAATCCACAAGGCGCGTGTAACATCTGTAGGAGGACACCGCCATAGTTCACGTCACAATCGAACAGGTAGGCCTGCACGTAATAGTTTATCCGTAGTTGATCATTATTACATATAACATTGGCACGTCAATTTATAGGTCTAATCATTTATATCGTTTATAACATGATTCGAGATACAATGGAAAGTAAATTTAGTGATTAACTTACCACGCCATTTTTTTTTCATTTTTTTTCAATTTTTTCTTCATTTGTTTTGAAGTATATAAGCTCCGTTCCACCTGCCGGCGGTATACGCGAGGTTTGTACACTAACCTGACCCTAACCTAACCTACTGTCCACCTTTGTCATCTTAGTCAGATCACACAGCATCAACTTCAAGTGAGTAAAAAACATATTAAAACAAACAAAATACAAAATCTCCAAACTACACACCATAGATATATGAACAAGATCTATCAGAAAACACAAAAAACGCGAACATAGGACAAAAATTGGCCATGGTACGTTAATCAGTAAAATTACCCAATGGACGATAAAACATTCTTCTATGTGATGAAAAAAGAGCTACACATCATGAATGTTCAATATGTACATGTTAATTGTACGTCAATTTAGAGGTTAAGAAAGTACATGGATAAAATGATGAAATGATGAAACCACATAAGTGGTTAATTTGTGGTTAAGCCCGCCTTATCCACCTTTTTAGGAAGTAAGCCGGACTCGCGTATTTCCAGTTATGGTGCCATGTAAGATACATCTTTCACAAAGAAAAATTGAAATATTTTCAAAATTCCGTGATACCAGTTACTGTCAGACATATCGTACATTCGTAGATGGTAAATATTATACCGGTACTGTGTTATATTTTTGTAGCTTGGATTTTTGCAGCTTCATTTCCCTTACTTCTTAATAAGCAATAACTGATCCAAGATCCAACACGTAATTTCTATACTACAGAATAGCATTCTCAGCACTGGCTGGGAGGGGGGGGGGGGGGCTCTGGATCTGAGCAGACCAAAAGTCCCCATAAATATCACTTGGCGTACACATAATTGAGTGGCTTTATTATAAAAGAAATTCTCCAAAACACTTGAAATGCTCCAAATCTGTATCTCCATTTTTTTTGTGGTGCTATGCGCCCCGGACCCGCATGAGCTGTGTGGGGGGGCCCTACCCCCCCAGACCCCCCATTGTGAACTTGTGTTTTAAGTACGGCGTAGGCGCCCCAATATGAACCACTGATACAATATGAAATAAGTAAAAGACAAGGAAAAAATTATATGAAAAAAGAGTCAATTACATCAAACATTGTTCCCTCTGTAGAATATATTCGTTGATTTTATTGAAACATTTGTCTTAGGCCCGGTATTACCAAGTCTAGTTAGCCTTTATGTGACAGTTCAAACTTGTTATCACCATGGTTACCTGTGGTATTTGTTTTCACCAACTCTCAGATAAATACTAACTGGACTTGGTAATAATGGGCCTAATCGATTAGATTTGAGTCAATCAATATAGATTGGTATTTCTTCATTGATAAGAATTCAATCATGGATAATAAATTGTCAACATAAACTTTATTTATTGAATGTATATAAGTAAAAATGTATATAATATATATATATATATATATATATATATATATATATATATATATATATATATATATATATATATATATAAATATATATTTTTTTTGTATCAAAATAATTAGTATAGTTTGGACCCTGAAGAGGACGAGACCATTCACGTTGAAACGTTGGTCATTTATAAATATCACGATCGAAAAAACAGCCCAGTTTCACTCAATTTATTCATATATATATATATGTGTATATATATATATATATATATATATATATATATATATATATATATATATATATATATATATATAAATATAAATAAATATATATATATATATATATATATATATATATATATATGTATATATATATATATATATATATATATATATATATATATATATATATATATATATATATATATATATATATATATATATATATATATATATATATATATATATATATATATATATATATATATATAGATATATATAGGACTATATATATGTATATTATATATGTGTGTGTTTTTTTAAATAAAAGTTATGTGGTCGGTTTTATGGCGCTCGTAGAAATCGCTCGTAAAACACTTTTCCGGTGTGAAATGTGAAAAAAAAGTGTGCTGAAAAGCATCAAAAGCATGTAAAGTAGGGCATATCCCACCTTCATGAGGAAACTACTTGATGTTTATTACTGTCTGTCCATTCCACGACCCCATAGAGAACAAAGACCCTTGGCACCGAGCCAACTTTGCAAAGTTGAAAAGAAAAGTGGAAAAACTAAAAAGCAAGTTGTGAGATATCACAATGATTATTCATGATTGTTTTCAACTTTATGACACGGGCCATATTCTTACTTTCTGTTCTTGCTGAATTTATGCTGTAATTATTCAAATTCGTCATCGAATATAAGAACTTCATAGATTAATGTTGCTGCGTCAAAATGGACATTTTCCCGCAGTCTACAGAGTTATTTGAGAGACTATAGAAAAAACTGTCATAAAATCTCTTCAAATAGAATAGAATGGAATACATTTTTTTTTATTAATTCAAATTGATTTTATCTGACTATAATAATAATAATAATGAAATCCTTTATTCTGTAGAACATGGATACACAGTATGTATATGTGTTATAGAACAAGTCAGTTAGATAATAGAGTGAATATTAAGAGACAGAAGGTTAAACAATGATCATGGTACTGCGTTAAAATATTCAAGTACAGAGTATGGTGTCATCTTCCATAAATAGTTTCTCAGATCTTGCTTGAATTGTGGTGTGCCTCTTTTTTGTTTAATGCGTTGCGGAAGATGATTGAATAGAAAATTAGACAAGGCGTGACAACAAATCTAAGAGATGATGAATAATTACATAAATAAACTACATTCACGTATCAAGCAATGGGCAACAATGGACGCTTCCAATCAACAGTGGAATAATGAATAGTGGTGCCATGTTTTTAGGAAGCAGATTTAAGCCTACAATGATTTGTCTTTACAGAAATTGATTGTTAGTACAAACAAATGCATGTAGAAAATCTCTCACGCTATAGTAACATTTGTAATTATAGGCAGCTTTTAGGACTTGAGTCAATCAATCCGCTTTATTTCTTTTACATTATTATAGAAGAAAATAGGCCTACCAGAATCAGTTCGAATGAATCCAATGTCTTTCTTCCGAATGTAGGAGGTAGCAGATAATGCCAGCATGCATCCGGTTCCAATTGAACTTCATTACTTTTATATTATTTGTCTACAGATTGTATGGAATACAAATTCAGTTGGAATTTGGCTTGAACAAGACGTGTCCTGATCTGATTTGTTGCTGTATAGTTTTGAGACGTGATCGGTTGAACCACTTCTGAGAAAACTCATTTCAAAGTTTAAAAAACCCATAAGAATAACCCACTGGAGAAGAGAATTGGTGAAAAATATTTCTACCGAAAGAAGTGAAATTTTCACGGAATTTTAATATAGCTAACAACAATACACATTATTCCGAATTTTGGCTCAAATCGGATCAGCCGTTTCGATGTAAGAAAATATATAATGCAATGTTTCTACATTGCTCATCAAAACTATCAAGATACCAATTAAATCCAAGCAACAAGGGTGACCAATTAATTATGAACGATTAAAACAAGGCCTTCTTTATTATTGAAGAAATTAATTAGAATGAATAATGAATGAAACAGGAGGGCAGTGACGTAATTGTTAGGATCTCTAGGGGGATATATAACCAATCCAAAGATATGTTGATATATTGTTCCAGCTCATACATCAACGCGGAAACATAACGCGTTTTCCTAGTATTTTTAAACAAGTCTCTTGACACATACCTTATGTAGCACGCTTTTGTAATACAAAAAGAGAAACAGACGTATAATTATAATCTAACATTCAGATTTCAGACAGCATTTTGAATGACATTTAC
>OZ023330.1:1166610-1301610 GCA_964007535.1 Brachyptera risi | reverse complement strand
TGTTGCAAGGGGGGTGGGGGGGGGGGGGGGTGGGGGGGGGGGATTGGGGGGTTGATTGCAGACACCTCATCTCAATGTTGGTGATCAAAAAGAAAGGTGAAATAAAAGTTTGGCCATAGATATATTTGTACAAAAAAAGTATTTATTTAGACAAATTATATAATAGTATAGGTAATATGGAGGAGGTACCCAAGGTACCAAGAGAGCCAACTGTCCTAAGAATGAACTGTCCTAAAATCAAACTGTCCTGAAATCAAACTGTCTAGCCCCTACTACAGAAGCCAACTTCTATACTAGCTAACAGCCTGTACGGAAGTTGGAGTGGGAGGTTTGGCTCCTCCCCTTGAGAGATGTCACGTGACACACACCTTATTCACCTCCCCTGACAAAACCATACAACATGTAATGCGTGGTGACAATTTGTGAGGGGGAGGAGCCAAACCCCCTACTTTTACTTCTGTACACTTCGCTCAAGAAATACACTTTTAGGTCAGATGGTTTTTAGAACAGTTGGTTTTTTGAACAGTTGGTTTTAGTACAGTCGGTTGACTTTTAGGTCAGTTGGTTTCAGTACAGTTGACTAATTTCTTACAACCATCACAGATAAATGATATGTAATACTAGAAAAGATTTATTGACGTTTCAGTATAATATCTTGGTGATAGATTTATATTTATATAAATTTTATATAAACTATTTATATGACCCGAAGTGACACATTATTTTCAAAATTGCGCATTTATACAACCTGAAAACGAGATTATTCAAGCGCGTACGAATATAATATTATTATAAGGTCCGGTTTTACCAATCTTAGTTAGAGTGCTAATCCACTAACTATTAATTAAAGGTGCGAAAATAACATATGTAACCAATGGTGATAACAAATTAATCCACTAACTATTGCTTAATCCAGTTTCGTAAAACCGGGCCTAAGGCAGACATAATATCCAGTTTCGTAAAACCGGGCCTAAGGCAGACATAATATCCAGTTTCGTAAAACCGGGCCTAAGGCAGACATAATATCCAGTTTCGTAAAACCGGGCCTAAGGCAGACATAATATCCAGTTTCGTAAAACCGGGCCTAAGGCAGACATAATATCCAGTTTCGTAAAACCGGGCCTAAGGCAGACATAATATGTGAGTATTTGTATATTCACACGCTGATAGAATACAGCACTAAGCCTCTCTAACCACTGAACAAGCTGCATAGCATTATAAGAAACGTCTGATCTTTGAGTCGTGCTTATAAAGTTTATAGGCCTACAATAATTTAGATAACAAAATGGCATAATGGAAAGAACACAAAAATCAACAATAGAACATTATTATCATTTCATTCGATGACAATAACAATGTGACCAATTATTATAAGCCATCTTTATTACATTTGTATGCGTTTCCATGGAACAATACTTATCTATCAGAAGTAACTGATCGTGAGAGACGTTTGAAGGACAGAGAAGAATGTCGGGATGTCCTTGTGATCGTGATACCAACCAATCCAAGTGAACTTCACCGCGATCAAGGCAAGTGAAGCTTGATTTACGAGCTAAATAAGTTGGCAGTCATTCGCTTCCTCTTCCTCGGGGAAATGTCACGTAAGGCTCCATTATAGCTTCCATTCAACTATAATAGGTCCACTGCATGGCTTGGAAAAATGGTCAATTTCCTTCAATGTATATATTTATAGATAATATATACTAATGTATTATAGTTGATAATGCGAGAATAAATATATATATATATATATATTTATATATATATGTATATATTTATATATATATATATATATATATATATATATATATATATATATATATATATTTATATATATATATATATATATATATATATATATATATATATATATATATATATACATATATGTTCATATATATATATATATATATATATATATATATATATATATAAATATATATATATATATATATATATATATATATATATATGTATATATATATATATATATATATATATATATATATATATATATATATATTTATATATATATATATATATATATATATATATATAATATATATATATATATATTTATATATATATATATATATATATATATATGTATATATATATATATATATATATATATTTATATATATATATATATATATATATATATGTATATATATATATATATATATATATATATATATATATATATATATATATATATATATATATATATATATATATGATATAGTCTAGTTGATAATGCGAGAAATGTTACGCATTTTCGATGGCCTTGTAACACGCAAGAGTAGATAATCGTTTCCCCTGATGTCGTTCTTTCAAAGTATGTACATTTTTATTTCTAATTTAAAGTTTTCATATATATATGAAGTTTCGAAAAGCATTCAGCTTTCTGCTGCACGTAACTCATGAAGCGGCCTGAAAGAGATTGACAAGTAAAACACTGATCATCAAACTTATGTTTTCACTGCGTCCTGTGCTTGCCTCATAGTATACAGTGACTGTCTCTTGGAATAACGTCCTGTAAACCTGGCTAGCTTCAAGAGACTGACGACTTTGATGGGATAATGTTTACTAGTAGAGCTATAAGTACCATGGCAACATGTCCAGCATTTGTGTATTTCCATTGTTGTTAGTACAGAATCCTAGCACTGCTCTTGAGGTGGGCTGAAAGCACGGTGTATAATAGTTACCGTGGCTGAAAGTAAGTCACTTCTTTGCGTTCTAAGAGACCGTGACTCTGTTATTATCTCGTATTGTCATGGTATTCAGCTCTCCTAGAGACATTAACCAATCAAAGTACTTACACTCTTGGAGCTAGCTAGGTCTAGACGTTATTTCATAAGTGACAGTCGCGGTAAGAGGCCTATGAAATATAGGTATTTCATTACCTAGAATGTATGTAATTTCCAAAGTTCTTACAAAAATGTATTTTGTAGACAATCTTCTTATTTCGTCATCGTACCGTACAATACAAGTATACAAGTATATAGTAAATACAGTGAAACAGGTGGTCCAGTGGTTAGTACGCTGAACTGTCATTCATATATTCTGTATAAATAGGTATTTCTATTTATTTTGAGAAATATTTAAAAAAATTATTATCAACATTTAAACTTTCTGATTCGAATAATTTTTCTCCCCAATTGATCAAGGATATGGATGGAGGTAGGATCGTTTGATCGGGGCACAACGAGGGTGATCTTGCCAACTCATTTTAATTATTTCGAATATAAAACAAATCCTACTTCAAACGATCCCACTTTTCATCCTTAGCCTTAATTGGGGAACAATGATTTTGTATCAAGTTTCGATGTTATGATTAAAAAAAAAAAAAAAACGAGCTTTGATATCCAATCAAAGAAATATCGAAACAATATAAATGGAATAAATTGAGTCAGGAGATCGGAATTATTTCATCAGTAGACGTGAAATGAACAATACTAATACTTCGTGTTATGTTTTCAAATAGTTTGTATGTAATTTGCTGCATCAATGTAACGATTCTACCAACCTTTCCTGCATTGATGCTTGATATCGGTGGAGGTGCCGGGTCTTATCAACGTTACGTCGCGTTACAAGTAGAACTGACTGTCTCTTTGACGGACAATAATCACAGCAGCCTGTGTTCATCTGACCTTCGGTCCATGCTGGCGTTGTTGTTGTTGTTGTTGTTGTTGTTGTTGTTGTTGCGCGAGACAGATATTCCTCTCTTTCAGTTATTTAGACGAGTCTAGTATACCCTGGTACAAATGTATACTTGTATTTGTTTGTGATGTGACAGATAAATGACTGAATGAATGAATGAATTAATAGTCTGCTGAACGAGCAGGGGATGATGAATATATAAACTGATTGATACAAATATTAATTGATATAGTTATTGGATGAGCGAAGCGAAGACTCAATTTCACTATACCGAAAAAAAAGTGCCTGTTTTTTTTTTTTTTTTTTTTTTTTGTTCGCGCTCCACAGGTCAGACGAAAATGTAAAATTAGTTGAAACTTGGCACACACAAGTATCATTATCTAATTCGATACTGTATAGTTTTGAGGCGCGATCAAAAGAACCACTTCTGAGAAAACTAATTTCAAAGTTTTCAAAAATCTCATAAGAATAGCCCAAAGAAAAAAATGCACCAAAAATATTTCATCCGAAATAATTCAAATTCTCAGAGAATTTCAATCTAACAATGATACACATTATTCCGAACTTCCACTCAAATCGGATCAGCCGTTTCGATGTAAAAAAATATATAATGCAATTTTTATGAATCATTCAAAGCTATTAAGATACCTATTAAATCAAAGCAACAAGTGTCACCACTTGATTGTAAACGATTAAAACAAAGCCTCCTTTATCATCATATGAATTAATAACGGGAAATAAGATGGCAGTGATGTAATGGTTTGGATCTCAAGGTGTATATATATATAATAACCAATCCAAAGATAAGTTGATATGTTCCAGCTCATCCATCAACGCGGCAACACATAACGCGTTTGCCTAGTTTATTAATATAATATAATTGCTATAAATTGATGATGAGTGAAAGGATAAGGGAGGCTCGAAATAATAAGTCGGCAGACAAAACGAAACAATAATACAAACCATTAGTCGAGTCTGAATTGTAATATCGACTCTATTGTTGTTGTTGTTGTTGTTGTTGTCTGCAGAGCTCGTTAATCAGAGCTAAATACTGATTGTACTTTGTGCATCGTCATTCAGGGTGACGTAGGAAGTGACGTCATTCAGGGTGACGTAGGAAGTGACGTCAGACAGGAAGTTCAGACGTCAAGGATGTCGAGTTTGTTGGATGGATGTATTAGTTGAGAATATATAAAGAGATCATAGGAATTTGTAATCATAAAACTCTACACACCTTGACATATATAGAATATACCAAAGACCTTAGTATCTACTTCGTAACGAAGTTAGATACTAAGGTCTTTGAATATACTTCATTCGGTAACTATAGAATCTAGAAAGCAGTGAATCTCAGCAATATTTTTCTATCAATTTTATAATTAACTAAAATCATCCATTAAATTATTTTCTGTTTGGCGGTTTGTTCGAATTGCTTACAGATTCGTGATAATGTGTATTATGAGATGAGCGATAGCAAAGACTTCCATCCCACTCTTATGGAGCTTTGTCTGTGTTTGTTGTTTGTAAGCACTGCGCAGGTCGCACGGTTTGACTGATCAACAGGAAACTTTTCATCCAACTTGGAACTGTGCAGTTCTTGGGTCTTGTCGGTGGATCACTTTCTGAGAATCATCATCTCAATGTTTCTAAAAACTCTATAAGATTCGGCTGGCAGGGAAATTTTGAGAAATAAAATCTCTCTCAAAAAATAGAATTTTCCCTGAATGTGAACACAATCATGATACAGATCATTACAATTTTGTACGCAATTCAAATCAGTCGTTTTGGAGAGAATAATTTAATGAATGTTTCTTATTCAACAAATAGTTAGAAATAATAGCAGAACCATTGCTGAGGATCACGGCTTTCTAGATTCGATATTTACCGGAGTATATTTTGTAGGAGTCAAGGTGTGTAGAACACCAGAGAGTCGATTAAGTAGCAAAGGTAGGACTACTTTAACGACTCTCATTATACCTTATTCAATTATCTCGCTCATCTTACAACGCATATGTTGCGTTTGCCTAGTTCAAGTGTTCAAATTCAGTACAAATTTGATACTTTTTGGAGAGATTTTATTTTACCAATTTTCCCGTCCAACCAAATCTTATGAGGTTTTTCAACCTATTTAACTCTAAAACTAAACACTTCCAGTTGGATAAGTCGGCGTGTACAGAACAAGTTTCCTGTCGATCAGTCAGCCCGTGCGGCCTGTGCACTGCTTACAAACAAGTAAACAAAGACAACGCTCCATAAGAGAGAGATGGAATCTGTCACTCATCCCATCATCCAATAAGTCTGTAGGACACATATATATATATATATATATATATATATATATATATATATATATATATATATATATATATATATATATATATATATATATATATATATATATATATATATATATATATATATATATATATATATATATATATATATATATATATATATATATATATATATATATATATATATATATATATATATATATATATATATATATATATATATATATATATATATATATATATATATATATATATATATATATATATATATATATATATATATATATATATATATATATATATATATTTATTCATTTATTTATATATATATATATATATATATATATATATATATATATATATATATATATATATACATATATATATATATATATATATATGTGTGTGAGTGTGTGTGTAATCGTTGTAACTGGAATGGCAATGCATGTGGTTGTAGGATGCCGACCGAATGGCCGCCCAAGGCAGAGACTCAGGTCTCCGAGCCCAAGAGACCCCGCCAACACTCGTTCGTCTCCCTGGACACGCAATGCTCGATCACCTCCGCGGTCTCCGTCGAGACGCCCTGGACGGTGTCCGACATGACCAAAGCTGGAACCATCCTGAACCAGGCGCCGGCGTCGGCCGGGACCATGGAGTACGAGAGCGAGGAGGAGATGCGCCGCGTTTACTCCTTGATTTACGACGCATTCCGGTGTAAGTATGGACCACTGGATTTTTTCCATCCCGACTTGGTTTTTCGTGGTTTCCCACAGTCCTCGAAGCAAATGCTTCGATGAAGTAGGCCTACTAATTGGCCACGACCATTAATTAGTAGAGTGATAGGCCTATTATAACATCATAGGCCTATCACTTATTTAATTTTGTCCATTTTATATAATGATCAATTTCACATTTGCTGTCAAGGAAAAGAAGTGATCATTGTTCAAGAGACTTAGTTTAAAGTGGAAGATATCAACATTCGTGTGTTTATACTGAAAGAGGCGAACAATTATGGTTACAGACAGCGCAGTCCTGGTGTTGAAGATCATTGGTTTTAAATAATTAATATGGGGTGGTAAGATCGCCCTTGTGGTGCCCCGTCCAAACAATCCTATCTTTCATCCATAGCCTTAATTGGGGAACAATGATTTTGTATCAAGTCAAAAAAAAAAATGGATTTTTCGTGGCTACACACCTTACCTCCCATCCTGACTTGGTTGCTCGTGGTTTCCCACAGTCCTCGGAGCAAATGCTTGCATGGTCGAACATCCTGACAGGGAGTTTTCCCTCTGTCGTTCAGGTTCATACTGGGATGGTTCCTTAACATCAGGCCACGACCGACTCCTTCCCATCATCAAAAAAAAAAAAAAACTTCCAACTCATCATCTCATCTTCCCATATATAATTCACCGACGCCAATAGATCTTAGTCACCAGTAAAGTGCTTCGTCGAACTCAGTAGAAATGAAGTGAATAACGTAAAGGCTGCGAGTGTGGAATCTTAAAAGAATTTAATAGAAAAGTATCTTGAAAATAGATGATGGATAAAATAGATCAATTGACATTGTAAAAATCTAGAGTGGAAATATTAAGTTTGAAAATATAAAGCGAAGGGAAAAAAGGTCTTCATTTTTAGAACAAACTCTATAAAAATGACTACCTTTTCCACAACAACAAAACTCCACGGCCTTCTCAAAACCTACACTGCAAGTTGATACAAACAGTCATGCGCGGAAAAGACCGCGTCACGTAATTACATATTATATGGATTTTGAATTTCGAATTTTAAATTCAAATTATTATTTCAATTTGGTAGTAATTTGAAATTTAAATTTGAAATTTTGTTTTTAATTCAGCAGATTATCAAATGTATCTATGACTATCAGTCACGTTATAGTCATAGAATGTATTAGCTATGACTATCAATAACGTAACGGGATAAGCAACACGGCATAAGTCCTATCCTTTTAACATTAGGCCGTTTTCACCATGATGGAATCAGCGCGCTTTCGTGTACATTTGTGAGGTTCGCAATTTGAAATCAAATCGTACGTATTAGGCTCGTATTTCAGTGTATAGTACATAGTTGTATACTTGCATTGTTTCTGATCTTTCTCGTAGACGATGAGTAATTATCCAGTTATCAAATGGTAAATTTAGCAGTAGGGCTCTTGACTAGGGGACTAAATGCTTTTACAGACGTATTTTAAATTTAGATTGGCTAATCCAAATGAAATTTATCCCAATATTGTTTAATGCAGTTGGGAAGAGCTGGATTCACAGATTGCATTACATCTATTACTTGTATAGATCAACACACAATAATACCAGCTAATCATCATAACATTTGTGAGGCGGCATCCCTTTGATATACGCATGGTGAGAAAGGAAACCGCCATGTTGCTTATCCCGTTACGTTATTGATAGTCATAGGTATTAGCAAGTATATTCTGATCAATGGTTCAGAAAATATATGGAAATAAATGACATAATGTACTAAATTGTCATTGTTGTATATAAAAAACAGATCTTTTCATATGAATTGTCAATGGCAATTGTTGGCCATTTTTATTCGAAGGAATGTATTTATTCACAGAGAAGAAAGTCATGTATCATGACGTAATGAATGAATGAATATTAGGGTTTTGAGGCGCATCGACAGCGAGGTCTTGGAATCAAGCTAACTATAAATCTGGAATTATAATTGCTGAAAGTAAAATGTAATGAAGTCAAAAACTTGATCAGTGATGATAAAAGTCGTCACGTGACGTTGAATGAGGAAAATAAATTGAACTTGAAAAGTTATATATTTTAAAAGTTTAAAATAACATACATAGTCAAATATAAGTTTATAACATTATATTTTATGTCGAAGGATTTGTTATATTTGTAACACGTGTCGGGGGTGCATCATTAGGACCGTCATAATGGCTAAACCGTCAAAACAACCGTAACATTCCGTTATTTATTACCTTCATGGACAAGAATCATTACCGTACTTTATCAAGCTTTCAAGTTGATAAAAAGTCCGACTCTTAACTACAGAAATAGGCCTACTTCCAACCATCGATCTTGCACATTACAACATCCACTGGATTTTACAAACATTTTCTTACTCTATCCAAATTCAATTGTTGTTGTTGTTGTTTATGTTTGTTTTCGCGTGTAAAGATCAGTGTGCAGACAAGTCGACAGATCACGTGATGTATTTAATTAGCTGTACGCAAGCAAGCAGTCGCTCAGACGAAACCCAAGGCGAGCGATGTGATTGGACGCAGCACGCGAGCCAATCACGGATCACGTGCTCGTTGCTTGTCAGCAGAAACACTCGGCTTGTACATTGATATCTCGTGCGTAATCTTGTTATTTATTCACAATTCCTTGGCACCATAGTTGAGGGTGGGGGAGTCAGATTGAGAGAATAGTAAAAAAGAGTATAAATGCACTAAACTTTGTAATGAGGCAACTTAGGGGGGCAGGTATGGAGATAAAGGAAAAGGCTTATTTCTCGTTAGTGCGTCCCATGGTGGAATATGCTAGTTCAGTTTGGGATCCTTATAGATTAGGTGAGATAAGGGATGTGGAAAGGGTGCAAAGGATTGCAGTTAGAAGGGTTACAGGTAGGGGGAGAATGAAAGGGGGGAGAGGGTGAGAATATTGGAGAGTCCATCTGAGATGATCCGAGACTTGGGATGGCGGGAATTGGAAATACGGAGAAAGGAGGGTCGGATCTGTAATTTCTTCAGGGTAATGGAAGGAGAAGGGGGCTGGGGAGAGTTGAATAGGTTGATTGAAAGGAATGAGTCAGGGTATGGGGGTAGGCGAAGTCATGATAGAGCAGTAGTTATAAAGGGAGCTAGATTAGATGTCGGTAAGTTCTCTTTCTTGAATAGGACAGGTAGGGATTGGAATGGGCTTAGTAGAAGTATACTTGAGGAGGATGAAATAGGGTTGAAGCTATTCCGTCAGAAGGTTAGGGAGGCGATAGGATAGGATCGATAGGGAACTGGCCACCGCGCATTTATGTGCAACTGCAAGAGTTGATAATAATAATAATAATAATAATAATAATAATATACGTAGGGGAGACCAGGGACGTTAGTAACACTTGCATCTAAGAAGCGTTCATCTCTGTAAGTTTGGGTCGCAGACACTTCAAAACAATTGAGATGAACAATTACATATTCAAGATCAATTGTGATTTTTTATATGACTCAAAAATTTACTAAATCGAGTCAAGAAATGGATGGTTGTGTCAAAGTGTGTTGTTACTATTGACCCCGTATCCAGGGCAATTGTAGCACCATGTATCCAGGGCAATTGTAGCACCATGTACACAGAGCAATTGTAGCACCATGTATCCAGGGCAATTGTAGCACCATGTATCCAGGGCAATTGTAGCACCATGTATCCAGGGCAATTGTAGCACCATGTATCCAGGGCAATTGTAGCACCATGTACACAGGGCATTTTGTGGTCACATTTGAGCTTGATTGACATCTATTAATCACATACATTCAATGCAGCAAATGAGCTTACAAGTATGGAAATCTAGATCTGTCTGCTCAATCCACATCTACGGACCTTGGATTACTTCAAACGTTAAAAAAACCTTACGTGCCTCTTGTAGCATATACACTGTGCCAAACCAATGATCCCAATAGTCAGTAAAATGTACACTTTTATTGCGTTTTCTTTGTTATTTCTCTTCCGATTGTTGTGAAAGTCAGTGGATTTATGTATGATGGTGTTTTTCGTATTCAGTCAAAGTTATGAAGCTTTTGAAAAAAATGTCATATTTGAAGTATTTTTTCATCCGGGTTATTTCGAAATATTTCGATTTTTTTCGGAAAAACTGTTCGAATAATTTGTCTGCAAAACAATATCTAACTATTTATAACATCAATATGTGGAAAAAGTTTGAAGTTGATTGTTTTTTGGTGACCTGCATGCCGCGTACAAAATGACAACAACAACAAATGCAAACGAAGCCCTGCTTTGCCCACCACTAACCATGAGGCTAAGATGAACGCGAACATGAAGGGCGGCTTGTGTGTAGGTATAGGCCTATTAATTAGACGAGCTTTAGCGAGGATTCAATTTGCCATACTGAAAAAAATTGGTGTTCGTTTATGTTTTTTTTTTTTGTTTTTTTGTTTTTATGTTTTTTTTTCGGTTCTCCACAGGTCAAACGGCTACAGTTATCAACTTAAAACTTTTTTTCATTATGGATCCTCATCTAACTTAGATCTGTATAGTTTTGTGGCAATATCGGATGATAACTTTTTTTTTATGAATTTTAGAAATTTCAAAAATACCCATTAGAATAACACGGCGGAAAAAAGGAAATATTTTTATTTTCAAATAGAAATGAAACTTTGCGTGAAGTTGGGTGACATTTTGATACACATTTCTGAAAACTTTCAGCTTGATCGGGTGAGCCATTTTGAAGAAAAACCATAAAATGTGCTAAATTGGTACCACTCGAAGCAGTTTTTACCCATTTCTGAATTAAATGTCACCCAATTGGCGGCAACTGTAGGCAAAAGTTTGGCAAAGAAGTCGACATACTATTACTATCCGCTCGTCTAACAACGCGTATATGGCGTTTTCCTAGTATTGTTATTTAGATATAATTGTTTGATTTTCCAGACAGAAGCGTGCTAAACGAGGCTCTCAGTGACGTGCACTTCTACATCCTCCATTCCCAGGTAAGAGGCATGCTTATGATGTGATTCATATACTGTCAGTTTTACAGGGTGGGACAATCAGGTTGGCTGTCATTATTAGACTAGGTCTAATAAAAAATATTCTGAAAAATAAAAAATATATAAAAAATAATTTAATATATAACTTATTAAAATAATTTATTTTAAAATAATTTATTTTTTGATAAAAAATATTTAATCTGGAATGAAAAATATTCTGTCAGCTCGAACTACATCTACGAACCTTGGATTACTTCAAACGTTCAAAAACCTCACCTGCAACTTGTTGATATTTATAGTAGTGCAACCTGTCGCATAAACACTTCGCAAAACCAATGGATCCAAATATTCAATGAGATGTACACTTTTATTGCGTTTTCTTTGTTATTTTTCATCCGATTATTGCAAAAATCTCCGAAAAGGTGTATAATAGTATTCTTCATATTCGGTGAAAGTTTAAGAGCTTTTGAAGAATTCTTGTTTTTCAAGTATTTTTCCTCCGGGTTATTCTTACGGAGATTTTTCAAACTTTTCGAATTTTTTCCGGAGAAACCTCCCGACCGATTTTTCTGAAAAACAATCCCAGCCTATTCTCGTATAAAAGAAATATGTGGAGAAAGTTTCAAGTCGATAGGTATTTTTTTCCTGATCCGTATGCCGCGCACAAAATTACAACAACAACAAAAAAAACGTAAAAACCGAGCCCATTTTTTTCGGTATTTGAAATGGAATCTTCGCTACGCTCATCTAATAAGATTCAGCACAATGGAATAGAGGGTGAAGCTACAGAATGAATACAATTATATTCAACAGGTAGAAGACAAGAAGTGGAACTGTGTGATAACTCAGAATCAAATAGGGAGGAAATAAAGCATGGAGTTCCCCAGGGCTCGAGTTTAGGGCCGACCCTGTTTAGTATTTATATTAATGATATTGCAGCAAGTATGCCAGTCGAAGTATGTAACCCTATTATATTTGCTGATGATACCAGTGTGATTGTAACAGGAGCAAATAATCATGAGCTAATGACTAACATGAGTTTTACTCTTGATAAGCTCAACGAATGGTTTAACCTTGGAACAAAATGAAGATAAATTCAACATTATTAGTTCTCAGATTGAAGGTCATTTAAACATAGATTCTTTCAGGCATGGGTCTAGGCTACTCGTTAAAAAGGAACATTATACATTTTCAGGCCATACGATAGACTACCGACTAGAATGGAAAGAACAATGTGATTAAAAAAAAAATCGTTAATTTTTTTCTACATTTTTTTCTTCTGACATCCGTAGATAATGACATCCAATTCAACGTGCTGAAAAACTGGCCTAATCGGGTGGCCAATGTGGAAATGGCCAGCATTTCACTTTCGGAAAAAATCTGTTACGTATATTTGAGATCCCGGTCCGGGTTGGTATTGCATTTCCTACCCCGACCTTACTGACCATTTCGGAAGGTCAAGGTGTATAAAGTTTCAGATTACACTTGATATAAATATCTCGCTCTTCTTACAACGCCCAGTTCAATTGTTCTGTGTTATTCCCAGTGCGCCCCGCACGAGAAGATTACCATCCTACTGTTCTACGACCTCTACAAGCGCCGCTTCCTGCCTCGGGACAACCGAGTCGAGGAGCTCAGGAGAGAGCTGTTCCTGAGCGCCGGCATCCCTCCTGTCGACGAGGTCCTGTGGAGCTGTCGGGTGCGCCTGGCCGCCGCCCTGGCCAGGATCAGGATCAGGAACAACGCGCTGCACCTCTCCAAGCTGCTCCCGAAACACCTCAAGGACGATCGGGTGGTTTCAGTCGAGGACGCCTTCGCCACTGGATGGGTCAACACTTTCAAATCCAAGTGAGTTCGGACAGAAATGATACTTGTTGGATTGGAAATACACTCTTCGTTTTTTATTTCGTCATGCAAATATTGGGCCGCCCGAAGAGCCCTATACTATAATACTATAATATACTATAATACTATAATATACTATAATACTATAATATACTATAATACTATAATATACTATAATACTATAATATACTACAATACTATAATATACTATAATACTATAATATACTATAATACTATAATATACTATAATACTATAATATACTATAATACTATAATATACTATAATACCATAATACTATAATATACTATAATACTATAATATACTATACTATAATACTGGGCCCAGATTCACAAAAGGTCATAACTTTGATCCGGCTCAAAGTTACGACAATATCTAGAGATGATACCATACTTGATCCATCATTTTTTATTTGTTCATCTTAATTTTTGATTGAATCCATTATTATCATCAATCTATTATTCATTAAAATTCAAAAATTATAATAATGGATCAAATATGGTATTATCTGTAGAAATTGTCGTAACTTTGAGCCGGATCAAAGTTTTGACCTTTTGCGAATCTGGGCCCTTGGAATATGGATACAACCAAGAGTGAACGTGGGCTTGGCGTGTTTACTCACAAATAGGTTGGGAAGTGGGTGGAGCGGTTGTACGATCAAAGCCTGACCCGAATAACCCTGATCAATTCACCGAACTAGTAGCTCTTGCGGCATTATTTCACGCACAGGTCCGTGAAGTTGGCACCTCCACCACGAGCACTGATTCTGAGAAGCTCCAGATATTCAATGCTCAATTAGTGCTCTCGATTGGTACCAGTCGTATAATTAGAGCTCCCATACTTTTCGAGATATCGGCTTCCCGACACCTTCCCTGTGACGTAGTAGTCACTAGGATTTTTTTTTTATAGGATGTCGTGACTATATTCGGATTTAATGGATTGTTTTTCATTTAGATATGATTCCCTCAGAAATCTTGATCAGAAGTCTGGAAGATATGGCTGAAGAACGGGAACCATGTGTTGGTTCCTTAAGCCCAATGTTAAGAGGCCGCAGGCGCTCTACATGGGCTCGTTGTTCGCTCGCTTCAGACTCGAGTTTAACATGCATCGTGTGCTAGACGCAACACATAGACTAGCCCGCCGAACTCATATTCACGTAAACGCCGTTAATTCCCTTACTCACACTTTTGATATATTTCACAGTCTATATTTTATTTTGGTATTCAAAAATATGTATCCAGGTTTTCGTAAACTAGAAATTTTTTCATTTTCCATTTGAAGAATTTGAAAAATAACAAATTCTTTGTTCAAAATTCTGTAAATGCGATAACCTCCGTTTTTCAATTATTAACAGAATGCAAACACAATCATATTGATATCTCAAAAATTACGGCCGTGAGAGTTTGCGGCGTGAAATACGAGCGCCTGCGACCTCTTAATCGACTATTGGCATATTGCTTACATGGGATCAACGCATGGGTCCCATTTTTCGCCTATATCTTCAAGACTTGATTTTTGTTGAAATCATTTACATGTGAAACAAAGTTCATAAGATCCGAATTTGGACACGGCATTACGTCAAAACATTTCGTTCGACCGCTACGTCACCGGGAAGGTGTCGGTGGTGCTGCCTAAGGGGGTTTTCACGGCGCCGTAGCAGTCGAACGGAATTTTTACGGAATTATTTGACAAAAAACAATTGACGGCAATGTTTTTTTCAAGAGTTTTTCGGCCTTTTCGACGTCGGGTGGTTTCGTCGCGATCGATGCAGAGTCCGTTGACGCGAAAAACGACCCATCTATTTGATTGTTGTTTGTTTCTCAGAGAGAACATTGTGGAGGTGATTGAGAACGCTGGCTTGAAGGCTGTGAAGAAAGGGCAGGAGCACATGGAGGCGTACAACTACCAGTTCGATCCTGTGTGCCCCAAGCTGATCCTGTGTCATCCCGAGCAACGGACGAGTCTGCTGCAGTCAGAGCTGGTCAAGAACCAGAGCATCGTGTTGCAGGTGAGGGTTTCATATACAGTAGAACGTCAGTTATACGATTCTCATTTATACGATTTTTACATTTATACGACTTTTCCAGGTGGTCCCAACCATTCTTTATAAGACTACATGTTGAATTTCTTCTATTATACTACTCATTTATTCACGACTTTTCGTATATACACCTACATTTCTTGTCTCCTTCCAACATTTTCAATAATGCCAGTCAGGTGTTCATCATAAAGTCGTAAAAAACCCAAAACATAAACAACACGTGTGTAAGCACACCTGTTTTTCCCAGTAACAATACCACCCTATCATGACTTCTCCACTCCTACCCGGGTTTTTCCCACCCCAAAAAATATTTATACTGTAGCCACAAAATTTTTTTTTTTTTTTTGAATTCTGGACGCGGTATATGGGTCAGGGAAAACACTCAGTCAACTTGAAACTTCTGCGTATTATGTCATACCAGAATAGTTTGGCATTATTTTCCAGAAAAATCAGTTCAACGGTTTTTTCGGAAAAAAAAATCGGAAAGTTTGAAATATCTCCATAAGAATAAGTCGGAGGGAAAATACTTGAAAAACAGAAATTCTTCAAAAAGCTCTCAAACTTTCATCGAATATGAAAAGAACTATTGTACACATTTTCAGAGATTTTTGCAACAATCGGATGAGAAATAACAAAGAAAACGTATCTAAAACGCATTTTCACATCAATCAAAGCTCTATAGCAATTCGTGTCTCCATTGACGACTAGTGATTGACCCGCCCACAAACGTCACAAAACAAAACATCCAATCAAATGGGCTGTTTGTCATGTGGGTAATTTGACATTACCCATCAGAGTATCTCTAAATGCCCACATGAAGTATAGATCAAGGTGGCCTGCTGATAAACCACGCCTATCACTGGTGGTCAATTGAGTTAAAAGGATTGAAATTTGTGATGAATGAACAGAGAGGCCGTGACAATTGATTCCGGCAGAATTTTTAAACGTTTGAAGTGATCCAAGGTCTGTAAATGTAGATTGAGCTGACAAATTATTTTTTATTCCAGATTTCCATATTTCTAAGCGCATCACCCGCGTTTTCCTAGTCTTTATATTTCTATCTGTTGTTGTGTAAACGTGTAGATAGATGATTGCTGGATCGTGTGGTTGCAGGACCGCGCGTTCTGCCTGGGCCCGGCCGTGCTGTGCCGTATCCTGCAGGACTACGAGCTGACCGGCTACATCGTGCAGACTCACGTTAACACGCCGCGGTCCGTAGCCTACCTCGCCAACATCCTCGCGGACAACGACAAGATAGACAGGCTGATGGCCTTCGGGGCCGCCGACAAGTACGTTCATCTCATGCGTCTGCAAGCATGCCCGCACTCGGGCTCCGTCGGGGGTGAAGTGAAACGCTCGCCATTCCCACACTACCTAATCACCCGATCAGGCTGTCACTTTATCACAGCCTTCAGAATGCTTCTATTTGCGAATGCCTGGTGAAAAATTTCACGGAAAAAATTATTTCACGTTTTTTCAAATTTTCCTGCGATCTTGCGCGCTGTACGGTGGACGGACCGTGCAAGATACGGCAGAAATCTCTTCGGATAACAACTCGATAAATTCTGTAGAAAAATAAGAAAAATTGATACTCGACTTTTTTTCTCATCAATTTTCGACTTTTTATGAAGTGGCATTAGTAGAAACGCGGAAAATGGGCGGGTGAAGTGAAATGCCCGCCATTCCCACACTAATCACCCGATTGAGCTGTAACTTCACCACAGCCTTCATGATGCTTGCATTAGCGAGTGTCTTTAAAAAAATTTAACAAACAAAATTATTCAACAATTTTCAAATTTTCCGTTGATCTTGCGCGCCGTACGGTGGACGCTCGTCCACATCTTCGTGCGAGATACGGCAAAAATCTCTTCGTATAAAAACTTGATCAATGCTGAAAAAAAATTTAAAAATTGATACGTACCCTACTTTTTTTTTCATCAATTTTCGACTTTTTAGCGGAAAATGCGTGGGTAAAGTAAAACGTTCGCCATTCTCACACCAATCACCCGATCAGGTTGTCACTTCATCACAGCCTTCATGATGCTTCTATTTGTGGATGTATAGAAAACAATTTCAGGAAAAAATTATTTGACCATTTACAATTTTTCCGGTGATCTTGCGGTACGGTGGACGGACCGTGCAAGATACGACAAAAATCTCTTCGGATAACAACTCGATAAATGCTGAAGAAGAATAAAAAACTGTTCCCCGATTTTTTTTTCATAAATTTTCGACTTTTTATGAAGTGGCATTAGTAGAAATGCGGAAAATGGGCGGGTGAAGTGAAACGCATGCCATTCCCACACTAATCACCTGATTGGGCTTTCACTTCACCACAGCCTTCATGATGCTTCTATTTGCGAATGTCTGGGAAAAAATTTCACGAAAAAAATTATTTGTCGTCTGCACGCATACCCGACCTCCCGCCCACTCGCCATTCACTGAAGTATGGGTTAATATATTGTTTCTAATTATCATCAACTTATCATTTTAACACGATGTAACTTCTGTTTGTATTAAAGTACATAAAACATATGATAAACAAAGTAAACTAAACACAAAACACTGTGAAGTAGACACACCCAATCGAATTCGGGTGCTACTGCCTTGCAGAAATAGATTCCATGACGACCGTAACTGATTCGATGGCTATGGGCCGGAAAAAAATATCATAATACGAATACAGCCGAATCGCTCTCATTTCCAAGTGATCGAAATCCAGGTTCAGGATAAGCCTCCTGTTGCCATGAATATCATGCTTTCATCTTTAGTTTTTTAGTAGATTAACGTAAATGTATAAAGATATTTTCATCTTACATTTTTGTTTGTGTTCACATTAATGAAGTAGGCATATTGGGATAACAATGGAAAACACCTAATGGCGTGAATTTTGCATCAATTGAATATATGACTTCCCTGGAAAATATATTTTTAATGGAAAAGCCCTGCGTACGCCTATTGTGGATGAACGAATATTAGGGTTTTAAGGCGCATCGACAGCGAGGTCATTTAGCGCTATTTCATATTCATAGTTTTTTTTGGGAGGGTGGGGCCATGAGAGTCCTTTGCCCCAGGGCCTTAAATTCCCAGTTGAGCCGCTGCGTTTAATGTTTAGCAGAGAGAACAAGGACACAAACATTTCTAGCGTGATAGTGTTGCGCTGTAATGCTGTCGTTGTTCCTTTATAGTTCCCAGATTCACTCCGGAATTGAGGAAAAGAAACTCGTTTCTACCGAATGTTCTTCTTGCAGGAGAGAAGAGTATGAGTGTTACCTGAAGCACCTCGGTGTGACGAACACTCGCATCTTCTCCGAGCGCTTTGTCGACATCCCGTCCGACTCCCACCTCCTGGAGGGCGTGGTTGGCGTCCTTGCCACGCCGCCCAACACGTTCTCCGGGGTGAACGACCCCGTGGACCTGGTGTGCAGCCGAGGGGGGGACATGGTCATGCTGGAGGTGCTGACGGACGCGGCCGGGAACACGGGATGCAAGGATCGGGTCCAGGAGATGTTGGAGGAACAGAGACAGACGCTCAGGCATTCCATGTCGAAACCGCAGGTGAGTGGGCCTACCAACCGACACTCACCACGGGCCAAGAGCAATTCCCCGTGAGAGTAACTGAGACAGACGCTCGGAACATAAATACCCCTCATCTTTAGAATAGAATAGAAGCGTCTTTATTTGTTTGCATATAATACAACAAAAGGGCGAGGCTCGGTCAATGCACCGTTCTTCCATCTAACCTTAACAATAACAGTAAGTAATTAAAATTAAAACTAATTAATATTGATTCCTGAGAATAGTTGTAACAAAACCCTAAAATTGAACATTTTAGTTGACTATAATACTATTTCAGATGGTAGAGATATCAAATACAAGCTTATTTATATAATAATATTACAATAAATTGACAATTCAATGACCATGTAGTTAGGGTATAAACAATTGACACAGCCTAGTGAGTATTAGAATTGTAGCATAACACAGCATTCAAATAGACCAGATGTGACCATACTATCTACTATTATTATACTATCTACTAGAAATATTAGAAATATCAACTACCAGTATTAATAATATAATGATGTGATTATGAATTGACAATTTACTCCACATGTAATTTAGTTTATATTAATTCACATGGTGAGTGTTAATTAACGATCTAATCGTTTAGATTATATGGGACACTCCAGTCTGAAAGTATTACATTGGAAAAAAAGACTATTGGATTGGAACTGCCCGGAAAGTATTGTCTAATATTCTAGATAATCATTCATATCCGGTGACGAGACCGCCTCCAAGTCATGAAACATCCGAGAGGTGCCGCTTCTAAACGGTCTCACTGATGAATCCCTGGCCGTTGTTGTAAACAATGGTTGTATAGCAGGACCTGAGTGTTGGCATTTCAGACGCAAGTTGTGGTGTACGTGACCCACTCGGTGCTGGCGGACGAGAACGGCGAGATGGTCCGCCTGCTGGTCAAGGAGATGAACGGTGTCGCTCACGACCGACACGCCGAGGAGCAGGGCGTTCGGATCCAGAGGGTAGACTCAGAGGCGGCCAGAGCCGAGCCACCGCCGCCCCCAGAGAGGAGGATGCAACACCGCGCCACGTCATCCAATATCAACGTCAAGGTATCTATCACAGCTAGGGGCTTCGATCTTCACTTGGAGAAACTATCCTATTGTATTGTATCATAACTATATGTATATATATATATATATATATATATATATATATATATATATATATATATATATATATATATATATATATATATATATATATATATATATATATATATATATATATATATATATATATATATATATATATATATATATATATATATATATATAAATATATATGTATATATATATATATATATATATATATATATATATATATATATATATATATATATATATATATATATATATATATATATATATATATATATATATATATATATATATATATATATATATATATATATATATATATATATATATATATATATATATATATATATATATATATATATATATATATATATATATATATATATATATATATATATATATATATATATATATATATATATATATATATATATATATATATATATATATATATATATATATATATATATATATATATATATATATATATATATATATATATATATATATATATATATATATATATATATATATATATATATATATATATATATATATATATATATATATATATATATATATATATATTGTATCACTTGACGTAATTTTTAAGTGTAATTAATCCAGTTTTTTTTTTTTTTTTTAGTCCGACGAATCCTATATTTGTACCATGTACCAAATCTAACGAAGAATAAATAATACAATACAATACAATGCTGTAGTATGAAAAAGCATGGGATTGTTTGATATTTTCTTCCCTTTCCAGATTCCGTTATGTGATTTATTCGAGGTTGGAGAAATACCCAACATTTGTTTGAATTCTGATTCCAAAATGGAGGATGAAGGGTGCTTCCTCTCTCTCCTTCAACGCAAGGTATGTAACCGTGTCTACGTCAGACCGTAGACAGAGAGCCAGTGACGCAAGTTGCTCATATTCGAATGTGGCACATTGAGTATAGACACAATATGTGCGTCTTCAAACTTCATTCAATTATTACCTTTGAAATGACTCGTACGAATTACATACAAATTTGTGACAATATGTATCATTCTGTGTTCACATCCAATGAAATAAGAAAAAAAAGCAGTTGAATCTAGAATAGAATAGAAGTGTGTTTATTTGTTTGCATATACAACAAAAGGGCGAGGTTTAGTCAATGAAATTAAAACTAATTAATATTGATTCTTGAGAATAGTTGTGATAATATCCTGTATTGAACATTTTAGTTGACTAATACTATTTCAGATGGTAGAGATAACAAATACAGGCTTATTTATATAATAATATAACAATAAATTAACATGTAGTTAGGGTATAAACAATTGTCACAGCCTAGTGAGTATTAGAATTGTAGCATAGCCCAGCATTCAAATAGATCAGATGTGACCAATAGACTACTATTGCAAGTATTGGAAGTATTAACTCCGTAAGAATGGGAGGTCTTTGCTATCGCTCGTCTTGTCTTCCAGGAGATTGTCCGCCTAGACTCGATGTACATGATCAACATCGCCGAATCCCGCGGCCTGTTTGGCGACCAAGGCGGAACGCCGCCCAAGAAGTCGCGCTCCCACAAGAAGCGAGCGGAAATAGCAGCCGCGCGTTCCAGCTCTCGGCCTACAACTGGCAAGAAACCGCGCGGGAAGAAGCTCGAGTTGGATCGTATCACCGCACCGACCGTCGCCTCTCTGCTACGCCAAGTCCGAGGCAAGAGTTGTAGCGTGACTGACGACTCGTGCTCTGGTACTGTGAACGGTTGTCAACGTCACCAACATCATAATCAGGAGTATGAGGGACAAAAGGTGTCGGAACTGCGTCGGCTTGTTGCTAGGAAGTGGTGGGGGGAAACGTTACAACATATTACTCTATACCGGTCTGTTCTTGGTGTCGACACAAGTCTGAATAGTGTCTTTAGCGATGTGAGGACAACGTCAATGATTGTGCCACCTTTGAAATTGACGAGGACGATTATGAACAGCTGGCATTCACGAGTACCGTTTCCGGTGCACGTGAATATGATTCAGTTTGTTGAAAGACAGAACACTCATTTCACGGTGTGATTCTACAATTAGTTTGGTGGGAGATTGAAACGTTTGCTCAAACACATGTCCGTGAAGACATACGAAAGTACACGTACATAGCTTCTCTTTGGACCATTGGTTCGTGTCACCACATGTGTGCGTTGTTGTTCTTGCGCGCAGCCTAAACCAATCTAAATGAACCCAATCCAACAAACTTATTCAACCTAACTTGACCCAAACTTACCTAAACTAACTGACCCAGCCAAACCAACATCCTATGCTAACTTAATCTTAACTGAAACCAACTTCTGGTCTAACAAATAGTTCCTTCGATTTCAATTCAACAGAATTCGCATGTTATTTTGGATACCACTCAGTTTTGTAAGTACCTACTCGAAATGGCGAAACTTTTTTCAAATTCAATTTTGTTTGGTCTTTACATGTAATACAAACAATGAGTTATGAAAATGTTGGTTTGCCAATGAGAAAAGTTCTTGTACTGGGGAATTGACTTCGACTGCTCTCGCTATATGTGTTGGCATCAAATCGAAACTACCTCACATATTTCATGTTCGTAGAATATTTGTAAAATGTTTCTTGATTATTTTGTCGGTTTGATTCCCTCATCAGGAACAGTCAAACTCAATTCTAACTAGGCCACCTGAATGTTCCTCTACGAACACGAAAAGCATTGTCGGTGAATTGTTGAAAGATTCGAGCAACGGAACACTCGCGGATGTGCTTGACGACAGGCACAAAAGTCCTCGTGGCAGTGTGGAAAAAGACGTGATTGTTGGAAACGGTGTGTTGTCGGCCAAGGGGCAGGCTGCCCTGATTCGTAGACTGACCCAGCCAACCAGAGCGTCGATGCTGCGTAATATGGACCGCAAGTACACATTCGACGAGACTCGGTACTCGCCCGGCACCAAGACTTACGTCATGGATTATCAACATCATCACCATTGCCACCGGACAGGTAGACGCAGCAAATCATACCATTATTCATTCTGTTTTTAGTATTTGAAGTACTAATTGGCCACGACCATTAATTAGTAGAGCGATAGGCCTAATTATAACATTATAGGCCTATCACTTATTTAATTTGTGCATTTTGTATAATGATCAATTTTATATCTGCTGTCAATGGAAAGAAGTAATCATTGCCCAAGAGACTTAGTTCGAAGTGGAAGATATCAACATTCGTGTGTTTATACTGAAAGACTTTTATCTACGGCAAAAAATTATGGTCACAGACAGCGCAGTCCTGGTGTTGAAGACCATTAGTTTTAAATAATCAAAATGGGGTGGTAAGATCGCCCTTGTGGTGCCCCGTCCAAACGATTCTATCTTTTATCCATAGCCTTAATTGGGGAACAATGATTTTGTATCAAGTTTCGATGTTATTAAAAAAAAAATTTGAAAAAAAAGTATTAGCTGTTACAAAAATATCATTTTATAGCATTATTCAGATTTAAAATCAGATTAATTCAGCATCAAAATGTCTCTGGCCAAACGTGAAGATTCTAAGATAAAAATGACGTTTACATATTCTTGGGTTGAGAAGGGAGCATGTTCTGAAAAGACATTGACGTTGATGTCAATTACCTTCCTCATCTACAAAAAGTTGTTATCTAAAAATGGCTTTCAGTATTTCACGGTGAGAGCAAAAAGATATGCAAGTTTCCAACGTTGATGATAAAAAAAATTGACGGAAATTCCTACAAATATCCTAAACTTGTACTCGAAATATTTGTTTGTTATTTCCCATTCAATTATAATGTGAAATAATAAAATAATAATGAAGGAAAACACAAGATATAAAATCAGAAATATAGTAGAATGGTGTTTTGATGAATTTCAATTAGCGTACATTGCGCTTATATCTAATGTGTCGTCTGTACGAACAGGTCATCGCTTGCATTCTCATGTTGACGAAGCCGACGAGTCAGCCCATCCGAACACTCCGTCCAGTCAGCTAGCCTCGTCCTTGTCTGACGACTTTAAACTCATATTCGAAGAGGATGAGTTGTTTCTGTTGACTGATTTATTATGAACCATTCATCAAGTGCAATATCAGATAAACTTGTTATACCAGTGATTGAGAACATTAAATTAGTGAAGTGTACCGTAAAGTATTTTAAAAACGGAAATTTGAATGAATAAAAATGACAGTTTTTGTAAACTTTAGTAAAGAATTTTTAATAGCACTAATCACGATTCTATTTTTAGACACATTCGGACAAGAAATGTCCGAAAACGGTCTTCTTGATTATATATCATTATTATTATATATATATTTATATATATATATATATATATATATATATATATATATATATATATATATATATATATATATAAATATATATATATATATATATATATATATATATATATATATATATATATATATATATATATATATATATATATATATATATATATATATATATATATATATATATATATATATATATATATATATATATATATATATATATATATATATATATATATATATATATATATATATATATATATATATATATATATATATATATATATATATATATATATATATATATATATATATATATATATATATATATATATATATATATATATATATATATATATATATATATATATATATATATATATATTTATATATATATATATATATATATATATATATATATATATATATATATATATATATATATATATATATATATATATATTATTATATATTATGATTATATATTATTATTATATGTCATTACAATTTACATGACAAATTCTAAAATTTGATGTGACTCTGATTTTTGACGTCACAAAGTAGCTAATCATGGTTAATGCTATTGGAAAGATGTGATAGAGCATATTATAAGTTCACTGGCTTTGAGAGGATCAATTATTGCCATTTTACGAAATCATTTATACAACCAACATCTCATTTAATTTTCTATCCTCACTTTAGTGTTAATTTATGTTCGCGTTTGTCCTCTTGTTTTACCAACTCATCCTTATTTCCATTCCATTATTTTTTTTTCTCAAATACATTTTTTTTTATATATATATAACTCTTCATACTCATTTTTTTTCATCACGAAAAAGTTTTTTTTCTAAATAATGTCTCATTATATTTTTTTAACATTTAATTCTTTTATGTTTAGAAAGATAATGCATTGTTTTCATAAATTCTGTTCTACTGTGTCCGCGTGGCAACCGTTTTGATGGCAGTGTTTGAATAAACTTCTCTCTCTCTCTCTCTCTAATTGACCTTTTTACGAGTAGGGTCATGCTTGCTTAACTTCATATAATTCTCTTCCAAATCATATGAAGTGTATCAAAACAAATAGCTCATTCAAATCAATCGTCGTCAAAAGTATTCTCTAATCAAATGCTTTCTACAAAGTTATTAGGACTGAATCAATTTTCTTAAAATTATTCAATAAATTTGGTAAGTTTTGAATAGTGCAAAAAATTGCTCTTCTTATTTCTTAGGCACGGTATAACCAAGTCCAGTTAGTCTTTATCTGACAGTTCAAACTTGTTATCACCATGGTTACCTATGCTATTTGTTTTCACCAACTCTCAGATAAATACTAACTAGCCTTGGTAATACTAGGCCTTAGTGACATAATGACTGATGTAGAGTAATTACTTCCTATTTGCTAATTTTTATACTATTGACAAAGTGTATTATTTTTACTGCTTACAATTTCAATATAAATGTAGTTAGGCCTATTGGCTATTGGTGTAATGAATGAACTTTCATTATTACTAATATTTGAGTGGATAAGTATAAGACCGGAAACTGAAAGAAGTAGGGTCTATGCCTGTCGTATATTTTTTAATTGGAAAGAAATGTGAATTTTAATAAAGTAAGCCCATAGCGTGATTCTTCAAACAATGCTACTTTCAATATTTTTTTCAATGTGCTTTATTTATAGAGTATACAATGTTCATAATTGACACCATGAGTAATCCCCACAAAGCCAGGGGCTCATCTGTGAAACTTGACATGTTGAAAACACTCAACCAGACGTGTCAATTCAAAGAAAAGTATGAATAATTATTTGAAACTTTAAAATTAAACTATAATAACAAAACAAACAAGTAGCAGCAGGAGAAAAACATTAGACATCTGAATTTTGAATTTTCTATGCGTGATTTAAGTGAACAGTTAAAATAAATTATATTAATTGAGGAGCAAAAACACTTAATAGAGACACCAAGTTGAATTATTAACCAGGTATATTTAGATGAGCGTAAAAGATTCCTCATACCAGAAAGAATCGAATTTCGTTTTTATGTTGTTTTTGTCTGCAGCAATAGCAGCATAGTACTACATAGGTTGGGATTGTTTTTCAGAAAAATCGTTCTGACGGTTTTCTCGGGAAAAAATCGGGACGTTTCGAAAATCCCTCTAAGCATAATCTGAAGGGAAAATATTTGAAAAATAAAAATTCTTCGAAAGCTCTAAACTTTTTTACTGGGTATAAAAACAATTGTCATCCACATTTCCAGTGATTTTAACAATAATTGGATGAGAAATGACGAAAAGAACGCATTAAAGGCATATTATATTTAATTGACCAACAGACCAACAGGTAGCATTAAGGGGAGATGGATGACAAGTTTTTCTTCTCTTTTTTCAAATCCATAATTAAATATGTTCAACTGTATACCTATCTTCTTGTCTTTTTGAAGTTATATTTGGTCATTATATTTCCCAAATATGTTTTAAAAATATTTTAGAACAGCAATGCAAACTATTCTACACACTTTCCAACCCCCCTTCCCTTCCCCCTCCCCCCACACATACACACAAAAAACTCATTTTTAGTCGCAATTTAAAACAAAAATTCAATTGATAAAATCTTTTTTTTTCGATTTTAACATTTTTTTGTTTTGTTTTTGTTTTGTGATTGCACTCCGAGGATTGTAATGGTTAAACATCTGATTTAAATGCTATGCAATTCATCTCAGCTTTATGAACTTTTTCGCAAGTGTAACTTTTTTTCAGAAACCATTGCACTTAGGTAGGATTGTGATTTTTTTCAAGGATATGCATCAGATATGTCCACAATGTTTAAACCAGATTTGTGTAGTTATCTTTAAAAATAGAAAATATAAAAAATGTAGAAACATAAAATATGTTATTTACCTGCAGAAAAAGTGTAAATTCTAAATTGCATAAAAAATGGGGCACTGAATTGGAACAAACTTGGTTTAAAATGTGTACCAAGACTTCCACAATAAGCTCAAAAAAGCTGTGCTGTCAGTTTCACAGTAAAGGTACAAGTTTAACATTGTAGCCATGGGGTTTTCCTAATCAGTTGAACTTTTGAAGTAATCCAAGATCTGTAGATATTGAGTGAGCAGACAATATATATATATATATATATATATATATATATATATATATATATATATATATATATATATATATATTTCATTCTACATTTTCTCACTTCTAGGCTCTTAGTTCACAAGTCGCAACGCAAATACTGCGTTTTCGTAGGCCTACTAAACAATTAAAGATGTCTTGAGAATCATTCCCATGTATCGGCATGATTCCAATGTAGGCCTATTTATTGTAGCTAGTTCAATTAAAAGAAGACTTGTTTAGTAAAACAAATTAAAAAAAGACTGAAGGTCAATCTTTTTATCAGTCAACGCACTATTTCCAACACGTTTTTGTTTGCATGTTTCATTTTCTCATAACTTGAACTCGCATCATTTCAGAATGTGGTTCCATCGGTATTTCAAGCTAGAGGGCGCTTCACACGTGTAGATTTAAAATTATCGAGTTATTTTTAGACCATCTATATTTAGTTGCTTATATCATTTGGCTGGAACATTGAGAAAAATACCTAGATCGTAAACATATTTTGTTTCATTCACAAATTAGATTTTTTAGCGTTTAGCAGTCGCTTCTAGTTCATGCTTGATATGTTTTTGAAGTGAATAATAATTGTAACGCATTTTACGTTACTGTAATCTCATTCTATGCTGATGTAATCAAATTAATGATCGACATAATATTATTGTTTGCTTTAGCGATATTTCCGACGTGCTCATTGCACAACATACATTCTATGTTCACGTAGACAACAATGGATAATGACGAGAACGATATAGTCGTGGACGATACGACAGAACGGCGACAACACAGAAAGGAAAACCAAAATTTTGGCGCAACTGAACTGAACAATCCTACTTACGAAGGCGGTGAATACACACGTTGCAATTCAAACTCGAATTTGATAGATACGACAAAAAAGTTGGATGTCATAATGAGTGCTGCAAGTCATTGCTTAATAACTGCATTCACACTTTACATAACATACCTGTCATTTCAAAACCACGTGTTATTTTCCTGGCATCCAACATGTATGACAATAGGGGTAAGTATTAGTAAATAATGATCGCAAGTTATTATAACCGAGGATTTATCCAAGTTGGTGGGCGAACCCTGAGCCTGAATCATTGCTTCAATCAACCTGTTTTATTAAAAATAGTTGGTAGGTAGGTTTATTAAAGATAGTAGACCTAGGCAGTGAGATAATTTGATCGTATAGGCCCACTCAGAGGTAGAAAAAAAAATATGCTGATTTTTGCATTTTTTATTTGTTACAATCAACTTGCCCATTAGGCCTATTACTGTTATGTATGTAGTATGTAACTCATGATGGTACGTGTGTGCATAGGCGGTGGCTATGCACACCATACCCAGACACCATACTAGGATTGTGCAAATATTGCCGAATTCAATTCGTGACCCGCGTGGTCGCGACAAGTGGGCGTAATGACGGCTGACGAACATTCTAGTGTAGGTAAAGGAAATATGTCTTCCTATTTCGGGAAAGTTGAAACATTTGATCCATCAGTAGAGGAATTTGACATTTATGTTGAGCGGTTAGAGTTATTTTTTGAATCTAATACTGTTCAAGAAGATAAGAAGAAGTTTATATTCCTACAACAGATGGGGGCGAAGGTTTACAGGACAATTAGATCACTGGTTAGTCCGGCTCGACCTAGTTCTAAAACGTATGAAGAACTCAAGGCCATTTTACAAGCGCACTTCACACCAGTAAAGTCTGTGATGGTGGAAGGGTTTAAATTTAATAATCGAAACCAAAGAGAGGGGGAATCGATTATAGAATACGCTGAGCAATTGCAGTCATTAGCCAGTACGTGTGAATTTGGTGCTTTCTTGGACAGAGCGCTTAGAGACAGATTTGTATGTGGGGTAAAAAACGAAGATATCCGCAAGCAGTTATTAAATTGCGAAGATAACATTACATTTACCAAAGCTTGCAAAGTAGCAAGAGGCCTCGAGTCAGCCGGAGATAACGCACGCGTTGTATCAGTATTAAGCGATGTAAGAAAAGTGGTTCAAAGGCAGTCACGTCAAGGTCAACAGTCCAAGCCTTCCAGCTCACAGTCTCATGGGTCAGATGGCGGTCGGCTACCAGTCAAGTCTAAATCGAGTCAAGCACACAGCATGGATCCCAAGTGTCGCAGATGTGGTCGACAACATGAGGAGTCAACATGCCCAGCTCGTCAGTGGACCTGTTTCACCTGTCAGCGAAAAGGTCACACGTCTAAAATGTGCCAAAGTCGGAGCAAGGTGAAGAAAGTGGAACAGGAATCCAGTGAAGGAGAGGACAGCGAGTCAGATCAAGACGTCAATTTTGATATGGGTGAAATAAAAAATATCAAAGTAATTGGTAAAGTTGATAAGCCTTTGATAGTTAAGATGAAGCTTAACAGTAAAGTGATAGACATGGAGGTAGATTCCGGTGCTGCCTGTTCCATTATTTCAGAAAAATGTTATCTCAAACATTTTAGGAATGTTCCACTGAGTAAAACTCAGATTACACTCAAATCAGTTTTTGGTGGTCTGGGAAGTGTAGTAGGCAAGATCACTGTGTCAGTGATTGGTATCAATGCAGTTCATAATCTAGACCTGATAGTGGTGGCTATGGGAAGTAGTAAACATAGTGATACTATACCATTGTTAGGGCGTCCATGGTTGAACGTGCTAACTCCAAATTGGAGAGATGATTTGTCAAAATTCCATCTTGCTGTCAAGTCCTTGAATGTAACCGAGTCATGTAGTAACAAGGTACAAGATTTACGAGAAAAATTTCCAAGAGTTTTTAACAAAGATACCTCCGGTAGCATTATAGGTTTTGTGGCCGATGTAGTGTTGAAAGAGGATGCAACCCCTATCTTCCACAAAGCATATGGGGTACCATATGCTGTAAAACCATTAGTGGAAAAAGAGTTGAAACAGTTGGAACAAAATGGTGTGTTGAAGAAAGTGTCACGCAGTCAGTGGGCTTCACCATTAGTAGTAGTTCCGAAAAAGGAAACTGGCGTTGTCAGACTATGTGTAGATTTTAAGGTAACCGTGAATCGGTATGTCGACACTGAGCACTATCCGTTACCACGGGTGGATGATATTTTTGCCTCACTGGGTAATGCAAAGGTATTTACAGTATTAGATTTAAGTAATGCATATCAACAGCTGAAAATATCAGAAAAAGCCCAGGAAATATTAACTGTCAACACTCATTTAGGCCTGTATCAATTTACTCGATTACCTTATGGAATTACATCCGCACCAGCTATTTTCCAAAGTGTAATGGATCAAGTTTTGTGTGGTATTCCAAATGTAAAGTGTTACTTAGATGATGTACTCATTGTAAGTGAAACACCGGAAGGTAATGAGAAAACCTTGGAAATGGTGTTAGAACGGTTGGAAAGGCATAATATCAGAATTAATTTAGGAAAATGCAAGTTTTTCAAATCAGAAGTTGAGTACCTTGGTCATGTGTTAGACTCATCAGGGATTCACCCGCATCCAAACAAGGTGGAGGCCGTTGTTAAGGCCCCAGCACCATCAGATGTAGCTCAGCTACAGTCGTATTTGGGTTTGTTAAACTTTTATAATAGATTTCTTCCAAACCTAGCAAGTTCAATCAAACCCCTACATAAACTGCTTGAGAAGGGAAGTAAATGGGCCTGGTCAGCAGAATGTCAAAAGGCGTTTGAAGTGAGTAAGGAATTACTCGTGAGTAGTCAGTGTTTAGTACCATATTGTGATGAAGTTGATCGTTTCAAATTGATAAAAATTGAAGATCTCTGTGACGACTGTCAAAGTGAGATATAAATCAATGATAGTTCAAATAACGATAATGTTCACAATGATAGCGTAGCTGTCACCAATGTCTTTACTGACATAAATATTCAGAGCGGTCGGAATTCGAAGGGAAACAATGGGAACGCCCGGAACTTAGGCCGGGAGTTTAATTATTAACAAGGAAGAGGGAAGGAATATTAAACTGGTAAAAATAGGTTTATTGAAGCTTACCAGAAATGTAGTATAAATTCAGTAGTTCGGAATAATCTCAGTGTTGTTTATTAATTCACATTTAATAATAATAATAATAGAAATGGTACTTGGTAATAATGTGAAGTTGGTACTTTTGTAAAATAAGAGATGGTAACTGAATTAATATGTAGATCGTACTGTCTCAAAATGGTCGATGATTCTAGTTTTGTTGAAATGCAAAATAGTCATAGATTTATGAAATGAATAATAGTACTGTCAATAAAATCAAGGGTGAATCAGTTTATACAGAGCAAGGGAAATGTCCAAATACAATAACATGTTGTTGCTATGAGGCACAGACCGCACAGTATTCTTAATAAAAGTGATTAATTGTTTACTTTAAACAGATAATAAGTTAAATACAGAACTATGTAGAAATTCTATTCACGTAGGCTATATTGAAATGGTTCTTAATAATAATATTGAAAAGTATATTCTAATTGATTCACTAATTAATATAACATGTAAAAATGAAAATGATCGCTTTATGACATTATACCCCCCTACGAAAAATTGATATATATCCAAACGGATTTTTATCAATAATTATCGCAGCAGATATACATTTGTATAAATAAAACGATCATTTGGTAATTATGGAATAAACATTATCACACTAAATAGGAACTTATACTCTAATTAGTGTACATTGATTAGCAATGTTATGTTGATAATGTAGCAATTCAATAATGACAATGATTCATAAGAAGATAAATATACAGATCACATTATCACATTTTTGCGCTGTAGGTCATACACTTGAAAACAAACTTGACTGAAATTTCACTGAAATTTTATAATTTGTTCACTGCTCGTAGACATCAGAAGTTCATAACAATAACTTCGAGTTTAACACTTGGTTCATGAGGATATAATGAGGCTGGGTTGAGTTACCACTTTCGCTTACTGCATTGTCGACTTTGAAGTTGTTGTATAATATGGAATTTCGTTTCTTCGAGATGAGAACGAATTATACAACGGAAATTGATGAGTCGTACAGGTGGGTGATCGTGATACCAGGTCCTCCGGGTGTTGCTCCCGTTGTTTCCTCCATGGCCAGTGCTGAAGCATTGTGATGTCCTCTGAGATCTTTGAGTAGTTGACAATCTATAAAAATGGAAATACGTAAATAGCAGTTAAAAGTTGCTAAAGAAGGATAGTAAAATAAATGTGAGGATTATAAGCATTAGGATTCATCAGTTATTTGTAGGTGAATTTCTATTGATCACTAATAATGGTATTCAAATTACTTGTAATAAAATATTATTACAATGTGTTACACAAAATGTAAAATTGAAACCAATAAGGTAGAGATAATAGTCATAAAATATCCGTCTAAACATGGGTAATATTGCCAGTCTAGAAACGTGAGATAAGGTATGAAGAGACTTCTTCTTTTTATAATGAAATAATGGTACATTAAGTCTTCGTATAAACGTGGGTAATATTGCCACTTCAGAAGTCTTCGTATAAACGTGGGTAATATTGCCAATTCAGAAACGTGAGATAAGGTATGAAGAGACTTCTTCTTTTTATAATGAAAGAATGGTACATTAAGTCTTCATATAAACGTGGGTAATATTGCCACTTCAGAAGTCTTCGTATAAACGTGGGTAATATTGCCACTTCAGAAACGTGAGATAAGGTATGAAGAGACTTCTTCTTTTTATAATGAAAGAATGGTACATTAAGTCTTCGTATAAACGTGGGTAATATTGCCACTTCAGAAGTCTTCGTATAAACGTGGGTAATATTGCCACTTCAGAAACGTAAGATAATTGGTATAAAGAAAGAAATCAAAATGGATAATAGTGATACATAAGAATTGTATTTGAGAGGAACAGATCGGACATTCAAAGATAATTATGTCTCTTAAGGAAATATATGTAAGATATGAGTATAAGAATATAGCTAATATGTGCATTGAAATGCAAGACAAAAATACAAAAATATCTTATATGATATGTCTTAATCATAATTAATCGTAAAAATTGAATACCAGAACTGTTACGAGATGAACAGTATATATTTATGATATCCTGTCATTAATAATAGTGACAATTGATTAACATGTGAGACATTATATTCTGCGAGATAAAAGATAGTTTGTAGTGTAAATCGAATACACGACAATAACAATATTGATAAGAGGATTAAAGTATATTATTTTAATGAATTAGTATTTATGTATGTATATTCAAATATGTATACCTAATAGGTATTTTTTTGTATGATAATCGTAATAGTAGTATAAAGAAACAATTGATGATAATAATAAAGACGTATGTACGTATAGTTATTCAGAGTAGAAGAGAAAATAATTGAAACATTAATTAACTGTTCAGGTGGAACATTATAAATTATGTTTAGAAGTAAAAACTTAACTTGTGAATAGCTGAAACTGCGAAGTAGACTGGAAGTTGAAGTGATGGCTGGAAGTGATGACGTTGATGGAGATTCTGGAGAAGCTGGTAGATGTTATGTAGGCCTAATGATGAGACGTTGGAGATGATTTGGAGATGATGACCGAGTTTGTCGCCGTTTTCAAAACTAATTTCACTTCTTGGGGAAACAATTGTCTTCCGTATTGTGCAAACCGCAATGCGAGTAGGTAGGATGGGGTTGTCTGTCATCCAGGGGTAGATATGTTTTTGGCAAAACAGATGATATACGAATGTTATCGTTAATGCAAAGGTCAGGCTTTGTTAGATCCATTTCTTCTTGACATGTAGAGGAAGCTAGCTTTGCTTCTCTATCGTCGTGTCGAAATATACCTATCTCAAACGTTTGACTCGCAACAGTTTTATTTGTTACTTGTTCACATTTGTTTCCTTCTTGATAGCTTTGTGAAACCATCTGATAGGTATTGACAGAGTCGCGAATCTCTGTTTTACTACCAGTTAGTCCCATTGTTGCTATAATTTGCGACATTTGTTGTATCATTATTTTAATTTTCTCTTCCTCGGGGTGAGAAGTCCAATTAACTTGTGGATAGTAGAAGCTATAGAGTAGTTGAAGTGATGTTTGGAGATGACGGTGATGCTAGTAGATAAAGATGTGCTGCTGTGCGTTAGTCCATGAGGTAACAGTCTTGAGAGAAATCAAGCGCTGGGTCATCTCCATCTACGAAATTCTCATCCTCTGCGTAATCCTGCTCGTCCTCTTCAGGATCTTCGATGTGATAGCCAAAGTAAGGGACATCTTCTTCTTCGTTATCTTCATCGTCCCATTCATGAGAATCCATCCGGAGCTCGTCATGAGGATGTCATCCCTTTTGTCCAAGTTCGGTGCTGCTACTATAGGCGAGAGTTGATACACGCACCATAGGATGAATATGGATCTCCATGTAGTACTGGTGGTGTGGACGGGACCAGTTGTTGCCATGATTACGTATTTAGATATCGAGACAAACTTTTAAAGTATTCAAATGAATTTAACACTTGTTAATATTTAAACTTTTCCGCACTTATTTATTTGTGGAAAACACTGCTTTGAACCGTGAAATATGAGTGAAACAAATAAATAAGTAAATCGACACCGCTTGTCACCAATGTGATGAAGTTGATCGTTTCAAATTGATAAAAATTGAAGATCTCTGTGACGACTGTCAAAGTGAGATATAAATCAATGATAGTTCAAATAACGATAATGTTCACAATGATAGCGTAGCTGTCACCAATGTCTTTACTGACATAAATATTCAGAGCGGTCGGAATTCGAAGGGAAACAATGGGAACGCCCGGAACTTAGGCCGGGAGTTTAATTATTAACAAGGAAGAGGGAAGGAATATTAAACTGGTAAAAATAGGTTTATTGAAGCTTACCAGAAATGTAGTATAAATTCAGTAGTTCGGAATAATCTCAGTGTTGTTTATTAATTCACATTTAATAATAATAATAATAGAAATGGTACTTGGTAATAATGTGAAGTTGGTACTTTTGTAAAATAAGAGATGGTAACTGAATTAATATGTAGATCGTACTGTCTCAAAATGGTCGATGATTCTAGTTTTGTTGAAATGCAAAATAGTCATAGATTTATGAAATGAATAATAGTACTGTCAATAAAATCAAGGGTGAATCAGTTTATACAGAGCAAGGGAAATGTCCAAATACAATAACATGTTGTTGCTATGAGGCACAGACCGCACAGTATTCTTAATAAAAGTGATTAATTGTTTACTTTAAACAGATAATAAGTTAAATACAGAACTATGTAGAAATTCTATTCACGTAGGCTATATTGAAATGGTTCTTAATAATAATATTGAAAAGTATATTCTAATTGATTCACTAATTAATATAACATGTAAAAATGAAAATGATCGCTTTATGACAATATGATCCAACTCGGGAGATGGTTGTATCATGTGATGCGTCACATTATGGTGTAGGCGCAGTGTTATCGCATGTGGTTGACGGGGTAGAGAAACCGGTGATGTTCGTTTCGTCAACCTTAAGCAAAACTGAACAAGGCTATGCGCAGGTAGAGAAAGAGGCCTTGGCAATCGTATTCGGGGTGAAACGATTTCATAAATTTATTTTTGGGCATAAATTTCGTTTGATCACCGATCACTCTCCGTTAAGGGCCATACTAGGTAGTAAGAAGGGTATTCCGACATTAGCTGCAGCACGGTTGCAACGTTGGGCCATAATTTTATCTGCGTATATGTACCATATTGAATACCGTAAAGGAAAAGAGTTAGCTAATGCCGATGCGATGTCGCGGTTACCGATGCCTAGTAAGTCAGTAGAGGAGCAACGTTGTCAGTTTTCCGCAGTCAAGTGGGTTTGTAGTGAGTGGAAGTCGTCATTTTCGGATTTCCCATGTACAGCCAAGGAAATAGCGCATTATAGTGCAAAAGATGTTGTCCTGTCAAGGGTAATGCTATCAACACAACAGGGTTGGCCTAGCAGTGAAGTGATAGATCCTGGGTTAAAACCTTATTTCAGTCGCAAAAGCGAGTTATCAATCGACGAGAATTGTCTTACTTGGGGAAATCGGGTCATAATTCCAGAACAATTACGTAATCATGTTTTGTCCTTACTACATGATCAACACCCAGGAGTGGTGAGAATGAAAGCGTTAGCTAGAAGCCATATCTGGTGGCCGGGGATCGATGGTGATATAGAAATCATGGTTCTCAGTTGCGAGGCATGTCAGTTGTCGCGCCCGTCAGACAAGCAAGGTCCTTTGCATAATTGGCCTACACCCTATCGGCATTGGCAAAGAGTGCATTTAGATTTTGCTAAACTGGAAGGCACTATGCTGTTAGTGCTAGTCGATAGTTACTCGAAGTGGCTTGAGGTGTGGCCAATGCAACAGACAAGTGCCAAACACGTAATTGAAAAGCTAAGAAATGTAATTGCTACTTTCGGTTTTCCAGAGCTTTTGGTCTCGGACAATGGTCCACCGTTCAATTCTGAAGAGCTAAAAACATTCTGTGTGTCTAATGGTATACGGTTAGCACATAGTCCACCCTATCACCCTGCGTCGAATGGTCTAGCCGAAAGAAATGTCAGGACAGTCAAGGAAGTTCTATCCAAGTATCATATTACTACGGATAAGCTTAATAAACAATCTAATCTAACCTTACAGCATAGAATAGATAACTTTTTGTTTCATTTTCGGAATACTCCGACAACCATAACTAATTCGTCTCCGGCTGAAATGATGTTTAGATATAAACCACGCACCAAGTTAAGTATGTTGAGTCCAAATGTAGGAGTAACTTTACAAAAAGCCAGCGCGGAAGTAATGTTCAAACGCAACCAACATTTTGCCAAAGGACCGAAAGAGTTTATGGTAGGAGAACAGGTTTTAGTCAAGGTAACTGGTCCTCAACGAACACCAGGCGTACGATGGAAAAAAGGGGAAGTTAAGGAAAAGATAAGCCCTGTAACTTATCTAGTTAGTGTAGACGGTCGAATTAGGCTATGTCACTGTAATCAGTTGAAATATTCAGTGCTTACTAGTGATAATAGTAGGCCTACAAAGGTCACTAACATGTATGATGAAGATTATGTTGATTGTAATAAGAATAAACACAATGATGTTGGAGAACCGGCAAGGCAACGTTCTCCATTCAAAGTTAAGACTCCTGAAGTACCATGTGAACCAGGGACCATAGGCAGAAAAAGTAAATCTCCAGAAGTTATAATGGAATCAGAAGTTAGAACCAGGTCCTCGCCTCTCAGGGCCCCAGATAGCATGGGAACTGAGGAAATTTGTACACCTATTATACGACGGTCTGAAAGGGCCAGGAAAATGCCTGTTAAACTGGATTTATAAGTATAAATGGAGTTATTATAATTATTATGATTATTGATTTATAAAATGTTTAATTTTAGGATCACTGTAATCCCTTTGAAAAAATAAATAAATAAAAAGGGAAGGAGTGTTATGTATGTAGTATGTAACTCATGATGGTACGTGTGTGCATAGGCGGTGGCTATGCACACCATACCAGTATTAGTATGTTGGTATGATTGAGTGTCTGTGCGGGTAGGGCCAGGTTGGACGGTAAAGGGTGTCTTTTTAACTGGCTGTCAACCTGTACGGACGTGTGTAACCTGAATTAATAAATGTGAGTTTCTTCGATTAACCTTTTCTTATTTATTGAAATAAGAACACAACAATTACTTGGCAAATCAAAAATGTATTTGAGATAATTTCAGCTATTAAATAGACCTTTGCCATTTAGTATGCACAAACTCAATGCCTTAGCATACCTTTCATGAGGTAAACATTAGTCATAACCTCACTTTAGTAAACGTGCAACAGGTGTACGTGGCTAGCTGAATCTGTGATGGGCCTATACGTCAATGGACCGATGTAGATTGTTCGCCCTCGTGATGTCACAAAATATAAAATAATAATAATTTATGAATAATTTATGAAGTAGGGTCTATTCATATTTTTGCACCTCGTGCTTGCCAAATATTTTGCGCTGTTGAAACATTCAAATAGGCTATGCTCTCGAAAGTAACATTATATTCTAAATGATTCATAAATGGTCTTGGATTTATAATTCAACTGTGTAATTTAACCAAACAAGTGTAGTTACAAAATGCAGGTGAGGCGTAGATTTAATCCGCTTGTGGGCACTATTTTTCTACAAATATCAGTCGGGGTGTTTCTCGTGTAATTGTACTCTATATGCTGGTTCACTTGTACCGTACTGTTGTTATGCTACAGAACATTGTTGCGCCATAAACCACGATGTTTCAAAATGATAGACGCACCAACTTGTACTACTTTTCACATTCTAAATGCAGTGGAAGGAAAAATAAAACATGTTACATTTAAAACAGGCTTGCATGTCTACTTTTAAATTAGAGATTATATTCATTACACTATTATTATGGTCTCTGCCAGCAGTTACAAACTCGCTCCTTTATTTCAGGCTTTCTTTCTGATGGCAGAAGCAATCATGGCAATGTCTCCAAACAATTTCTTAGCGGGCAAACTTCAACGTCAAGGACGCATCCGAATGCATTTCGTCATCCAAGCGTGTGCGGCAGCATTCATGTTCGCAGGGTTTCTAGTTATATTCGTAAATAAAAACCTTCATAATAAGAATCATTTTCAAACGTGGCATTCTATAACTGGTCTGATTACCGTTGTTCTGGTGGCAGTAACAGCTAGCGGAGGCATATCTGCCCTTTACGCACTTAGACTAAAAAAGTGGGTTAAACCATCCCTTATTAAATTCATTCACAATTTAGTAGGTATTTTAACATTTGTTTTAGGTGTTATTACGTTAATATTGGGTTTGTTTTCAAATTGGTTTTATAAAAATGGTAGCTATTCTGCGCAAGTGATTTGTACCATTGTTATTGGTATGGCAGCTATATTTGCATTGGAGAGTTCCATCAAATCAGGGTATTCACGTTTCAAAGGCTTATTTTACCCGGTTACCGGCGCTAAGAAATGAGTCGTGGCACCAGTTTGCGGCAGCAACTACAGAATTGAAATGTTATAAGCGTGTAGAATGGTCGCTAGATGTTACGATGTAGCAAGATATCATGCTACGTTGATATGTTGATGCACAAAATGTGTTTATTTGTGTATGGAAAAAATGGCCTCAGACTGGATGAAATATGAATTGAGTGAAAGGCAAAGAAAGGACAGCAGCTGAACAAGGTTTATGAGTTGAACTACTCGTAGCGGAGAGTCCGTTGATAGAACACAGATGATTAAGCTAACACACGATTACGCACCGTTTCAGTTGTTGCCGTGGTCACTGTAGAGTAGTGGTATTCTACAGTGACATCTTGACAATTTTCAAAACGTCAAAATCTCGTGTGTTTGTACATAATCAACGGGCTCTCCGCCACGAGTATTTCTACTCATAAACCTCGGCTAGCTGTTGTTCTTTCTTTCCCTTTTACCCAATTCTATCAAAAATGTTTATATTAGACGAGCTTTAAGCGAGGAGTCAATTTGACATACTGAAAAAAATTAGTGTTCGTTTTTTATGTTTTTTTTTGGTTTTTTTTATGTTTTTTTGTCGGTTCGTCAAACAGCTACAGATATCAATTTCAAACTTTTTTTCATCATGGTTCCTTATCTAACTTAGATCTGTATAGTTTTGTGGCATTATTGGATATCAACTTTTTTTTTATGAATTTTAGAAATTTCAAAAATACCCATTAGAATAACACAGTGAAAAAAAAAAATTGAAAAATTTTCATTTTCAAAAAAATTGAAATTTTGTGTGAAGTTGAAAAACATCTTGATACACATTTCTGGAAATTCTCAGCTTGATCGGGTGAGCCATTTTGAAGAAAAAACATGAAATGTGCTAGATTGGTACCACTCGAAGCTGTTTTTACCCATTTTTAACTAAAATGTTACCCAATTGGCGAATTTAGGCAAAAGTTTGGCAACAATGTCGACATACTATTACTTTCCGCTCGTCCAACAACGCGTATATAGCGTTTTCCTAGTTTAACTCATACTGCAGCCTTCTTTCAAGCATAATTGTTTCTTTTTTTGATAGTTTATTGAAGAGGTTTCCAGCTTGTTTTCACTGTTGGGTTCTATCACCAACGCTCAGTTCCTATGTACGTGGTACGTATAATACCGGTACACTGTTATTCTGATTAGAGCCAGTTTCAGTTTATATTAAGCACAGCCTTCTTTATTCATTCATTTCTCATGCTGCCGTTTCACTCGGGCTATTTTGACGGGTTCGCGCATATTTGCTTGCGCAGGGAAAAATGACGTCATGGTCTGGTATGTACTGCACTCTGGTATCTAAAATTTCAACTTTGAACAAATGTCATTCTCTCATTATTTTTCAATTTCCTGCTACGTTATTGAGGTTATGTCATATTTACATTTCGACTGGGGCTTTCAGGCTTACCGAGGTTCAAACTTGAATGGTAAATATGTTGTCCCAAGCAATAACCATCATTCAAGAACTTGTCCCGATGATATTCCGTAATATTATTGAATAAAATCCTTCATATTATTGTCATAACAAAGTTAGTAAACTCACAGCCACGGTCTAATTGAATGCGCGCGTAATTCAAATTCTCATAAGAAATTCCCAAAGTTGTTCGTATCTTGGCAGATATGACATGTCAAATAGACCGATATACTTGAACATCTTTGGAAAGTGACGTCATGGTCTGGAAACAACGGCACCAGCGGCTAGCTATTTTGTAAACTAGAATAATTGGACATCGTTCAACACGGGAAGCATACCCCGAGTGAAAGGGCAGTATCAGAGAAGAATGATTTGATTAAAGAAGGCTGTGATATTAAGCTTTCAACACGCACAGCTCAAGTTGTCAACGCTGCTTTATCAGTGCCTGCTGCCTGCCTTTTTCCTTTACATGACTGATAAATACGTACGTGATCTTATTCCTGGACAATTTCTTTTTATTGTATATTTTAACTGTGAACTATGAATATTTTGAAATATATGCCTTTATATGGTATTTATAGGGCGTACTCAAATCTTAGTCTACATAAAGTATATTGAATTATGCTGACACTCCGTTGATGATATTTGTGACTTGTTATTGTCATTATGTAAATTTTGTATCAGTTATGTTTTTCATGTGTTATAATTATAATGCAAACCACAGATAAGCCTGTTTACAGGCTGTGTGGAATATTGTGAACTTTTCTGTATAATCTTGAATTGACAAATAAATAAATAAGAAATTAATTAAAAAATTATCATTGTACTGTAGAGAATAAAAATTTGTTGAAAGTTTGTTAAAAATTGAAGAGAATAAAAATTAGGTACGGCCTGCGACATCTCTGCGTACGCCTGTGGATACTACACAGGGATTGTACCTCGTTGTCTGTTTGTGGTTTTGATATGTATTTTGAGAAACGCTTCAGTGTTTTATTCCCTCACTTTTCTATGTAGGCGTACATTCACTGCTTTCGAGCTTATCGTTCTAGACACTTTCGACATACTTTAATTTCATCTGTGCATTAATGATTTGTTCAAGCCTATATATATATTATATAATATTAGTTTGTCTGTATATTTGGTATCTTATACTGTACATTTTTTTTTTTTTTTTTTTTATTGAATCCAAAGATTTGTACATGGCACAAATATAGGAAGTATAAAAACTAACAACTAGATATAAAAATGAGTAGATAGAAGAATAGATTGAAAAAGACAGAATGATATATATATATATATATATATATATATATATATATATATATATATATATATATATATATATATATATAATAGTACAATGATGGTCTAATGAGATTTTGAAGTTAGGAAAACATACTTATATTGTTGTGAACATAGTCTTTCACATAGACCTACATGATTTATATTTTACATATTTCGTAGTGTACGTTACTTGAAGTACAGTCAGTCACAGTCGTAGAGAAAAACTTGGACACTGTATTCGTCTCTGCTAATCTGTTTCGAGAGTGTGTGGGAGTTGATTCATCGGAAAAGCATTTCTTTATAACTTCTTAACGGTATGAGATATCAAAGATCAAATATCGGAGAAAGATATTTTCAAAACCTTCAAGATATTATTCATAAGCAACTCATATTGCATAAATTATTGTCAAATGTATACAGCAAAAGGAATACATGTTTTTAGTTGGGAACTGACTGTGAATATGTTATAGAATCCAAGGTTCATAATTGTAATTTTTATCATTTTAAAGGTAGGCTTATTAAATAGATCTGTGTTTCTCTGGTATTGTAATTTTTAAATAATTACAGATAGCCTGCCTGTTGAAAAGTCATCACTGCAACATTGATATTGTGCTAAAATGCAGTCGCAATGAAGAAATAATCATCATTTTACAAGTCCGGGTTGCCCCTCCCACCCCCCTCCCCTCCTCCATGGGCCACTTTTTCATCCTTGCATGAGCCGATTGACGAGTGCCAATCTGGCACTGTCAAGGTTAGTTAGTTGGTTATTATTTATTGGTCCCAATTGCATTACAAGTAATATTGGATAGGTCAGCATTATTATAGAAAGAAGATAAAATACAATGCAGTAAAGGAGCATGTTGATAGATATATGCAGTATAATATTCTACATACAGTAGAAATACATGGATTAAAATAACAGGCGAATACATTATATAAATAATACAAATGAGAAGTCATAATCTGCCTTACTGAGAGTCTCAATTAGTCAGTATGATTAAAACATTCTTCGAGACTATAAAAGCAGTGATTGATGAGCCAGGTTTTTACAAACGATTTGAAGCTAGTTTCAGTCTGTACTTCAAGGTGTGCCGTAGAGTTGTCGATTATACTTCATATTAAATCTCGCTCATCTTGCAAAGTATTTGGTGCATTTGCCTAGTGAGTAAATAATAATAAAATAATATAACCAGGAAAATGCGTTATGTGTTGCCGCGTTGGTGGCTGAGCTAGAACATATCAACATGTCTTTGGATTGGTTATATATGTCCACCTTGAAATCTGAATAATTACGTCACTGCCCTCCTATTTCCTAATTGATTTCTATAATATTAGAGAAAGCATTGTTTTAATCATTATTTGTTTCCAATCAATGGGTGACACCTTTACATAATACATTTTTTACATCAAGACGGCTGATCCGATTTGAGTGAAAGTTTCAAATAATGTGTATCATTAATCATTAAATTAAAATTCCCTGAGAATTTGAATTCTCGCGAAGGAAATATTTTTTACACATTTTTTCCTCTGGGTTATTCTTATGGGATTTTTGAAAACTTTGAAATGAGTTTTCTCAGAAGTGGTCCAACCGATTGCGCCTCAAAACTACACAGTATCGAATTAGATAAGGATACTTGTGTATGCCAAGTTTCCACTGGATTATCGTTTCCGTTTAACCTGTGGAGCGCAGACAAAAAAAAATGAAATTTGTTTTTATTTTCGAGTATGGTGAAATTGAGTCTTTGCTTCGCTCTTCCAATGAAATTTTCCTAATTTCCTTTGCATCAAACATGGCACGTATTAATTTCAAAATTGAATTTTATATAATATTAAAATTTTTGCATCAGAGTCGACCGGCCATGAAATTTGAACTCGGAAAATCGAGCTCGAGAGTCGAGTATCGATTTCCCCCCTCCATCGGTCAGCTGTTTCTTGTTTACAATTTATAATGGCGCCAAGAAATGTAAACTCAATGTAGTGCTTTTAGCAGTTTTTTTGCTTTTAGCTAATATTCATCCATCTCAAACAAAACTACCAATATGGATAAACGTGACTCAAGAACGAAGATGGGTTTCGTAAAACCTCAGACTAAAAGTGGTCAACAGCCAAGTGAAGACGTAGGCCTAGGCCTAAACACATCCAGGACCAGACCAACACTTAGGTTAGGTTTAGGCAATAATGGTTTAGGTAAGATACAGTGTAGGCCTGATGAAAGTGATGCACTTTCAAAATCAAAACAAACATCTCCAAGATCGTGCAACAAAAAGGCTTTGTTCAAGCCTTTGACAGAATCCACACAAAAATTTTGTAATGATAATGATGGCAATGGCGATGGGATCTTTGCCACACCATTGACACCAGTTAGGCCTCCACCTCTTTTGAGCCAGAGTATGGATGTTGTTTCCATGCCTAATCCAGAAGCAAACTCTGTAGCACTTATGGGTCTTATTAGTCAGCATGCGCTTGACTTTGACATCACGCCAGTTAAATCCTCTGGTCGTAATTCAAATACAGGTCTTGGCGGCAAGAGGTCTGTGGCTAGAAATTCAAATATCAAACATGATTCACAGTTCATTACAGCAAGTCAAGCTATGAAAACTCAAGTCAATGTTCCTAAAAGTGCTTTTCTTGGAATGCTTTCTCATAATGAATCAATATTTGGAGCAGTTAATCTTGAGGAAGTTGAGAAAATATTTTATAAGAACAGTTCGTGTGGGACTAATAACAATGTCAAAGAGCAAAATGTTTGTAGTTCTGTTACCACAGAAGAGAAGACCAATCAAGACGATAATTCTGTAGTAAAGAAAAGAAAAAAAGTAATACCGGTATCCAATACAGACGATAATGCTAGTGTTGTACCAGTAGAAAGTGAATCATGGCAACCAACGTCAAGTTTTTTCATTGGTATTGATTCTTCGTGCACTATTACTCAAAGAATTTCACCAAGTGTCGTTCCTATGAGTGAGAAAATCAGGAGAGCTCTTAAAACCAATGCTGAGAAGCCAATAACTCCCAAACTACAAAATCCACCAGTTGCTCGTGGGAATATTTCTCCCGTTTCAAAGAGCACTTTGCTTGAATTAGGTCCTTTTTTTGGTTTACCATCACAAGTCAAATCTTTGATACAACAATTTAAAGGGATTCAAGAACTTTACACGTGGCAAGAGGAATGTTTACATTTACCAGCGATAGCGGAAAGACGGAATTTGATTTATGCTTTACCTACGAGCGGTGGGAAAACCCTCGTCGCGGAAATACTGATCCTACGCGAATTGTTGTGTCACAAGAAAAACGTAATTTTTGTCTTGCCCTACGTATCGATCGTCCAAGAAAAAGTACGAGCTCTTTCTGCTTTTGCTGTAGCGCTCAACTTTTTGGTTGAAGAGTATGCGGCTGGTAAAGGGCTCTATCCTCCTCGTAAAAGACGCTGGAAGCAGTCTGTGTTCATATGCACTATTGAAAAAGCCCACGGACTGATCAACAGCCTCATCGAGCTGGACCGTATCTCTGAAATAGGTTTAGTAGTCGTGGATGAATTACATCTCGTAGGGGACATGAGCGGGCGCGGTGCCAACCTCGAGGGACTCCTCACAAAGATCCTCTTCTCGCCGGCACAAGTACAAATTGTCGGAATGAGCGCCACAATTGGTAATTTGAAAGAAATCGCAGACTTTTTGAAAGCCGAAACGTATACTCAAGACTTCAGACCTGTCGAGTTAACTGAATATATCAAGCTTGAAAATTGTCTTTACAAAGTCAATCAAAATATTAAAGAAGAAGAAGAATTGGTGACGTTGGTCAAGACGCTCGACTATGAATACAACGAATACATGCGGCGGGTCGACCCGGATATGTTGGCAGGCTTGGTACTGGAAGTTATTCCCACACATTCTTGTCTCCTCTTCTGTGCGTCGAAGCAAAACTGTGAGAACGTAGCTATTCTCCTCAGTCGTTTACTTCCTAAAGACCTGTTGCTTGAACATAAGAAAGCTGAGAAGATAGCTTTGTACAACGCTCTGCTGACCCAGGGTAATGGCTCGGTGTGCCCTGTACTTGCGCAGACTTTGCCGTACGGAATCGCTTATCACCACTCGGGACTGACGGGCGATGAGAGAAGGTTGCTGGAGGAGGCGTATCTTTCTTCCGTCGTGTGTTGTATTTGCTGTACTTCGACTCTTGCCGCCGGCGTTAATCTCCCTGCGAAACGTGTTATCGTGCGTTCACCGTACGTCGGCCGTGCGTTCATCACGCTCAGTCGGTACAAGCAGATGGTGAGTGCAACCTTACAGAGCTGTGCAAACAGCCGGTATATTCTCAACACCGTGCGTTCATCACGCTCAGTCGGTACAAGCAGATGGTGAGTGCAACCTTACAGAGCTGTGCAAACAGCCGGTATATTCTCAACACCGTGCGTTCATCACACTCAGTCGGTACAAGCAGATGGTGAGTGCAACCTTGCAAAGCTGTGCAAACAGCCGGTATATTCTCAACATTTCTCTAACCGCAGTTGGCACTACGCAATCAACGTATGGTTGACATATTCTTAGTAACCTTTTCGTGCATTTCAGTTCAAGTTCAAATTTAGCTGAACTCGAATCTTTTTTCAATTTTTGTTTCTCTTCTTTTATACTGGGTTTAACGACGCACTATACTGATGGCTACGATCTATTGGCGTTGGTGGATGATGAATGAGATGATGGGATAAGGTTATTTTACTAGGTGTTTTTGGATGGTGAGAAGGAGTCGGTCGTGGCCTGTTGTTGGATGAGCGAAGCGAGGACTCAATTTCACCATACCCGAAAAAAAAGTACTTTTTTTTTCTTTTTTTTTTGTTTGCGCTCCACAGGTCAGACAAAAATTCAAAAATCAGTTGAAACTTGGCACACACAAGTATCCGTATCCAATTCGATACTGTATAGTTTTGAGGCGTGATCGGTTGAACCACTTCTGAGAAAACTCATTTCAAAGTTTTCAAAAATAAGTTGAGTAAAAAAAAGTAAAAAAAAGTAGCACTGAAGAGTCAATTCAAACTCTAGTTTCTTCTGTGACAACTTATATAGATAGACCTTTGTCATGAAAAAACAATTTTTGCAAAAAATTGAAAATTTTCAAGCTTTTGAAAGTTTCCATCTCTTCATTTGTACCCCCGTACAGCGGAACCTCTTTAGTACGTTTTTCAGGGGACCAGACAAAAAAACTTTCTAAAGTGAAACCAAAGACCTTAGTATCTTACTTCGTTGGAACACGTAAAACTAAGCCTTCTCAGCGGCGCCAGAGCGATGCTAGCGCACGTATCGTAGAGGAGTGAATTATTCTTTAGGCGGGCCAGTTGGAATGATTTCCAGAATGATTTTTCTCACACCTTCTTGGATCCAAATAATTATCCAACCAATGTTTTTTTCAGAACTGATATATTTCATGATTTATCAATATGCCTAGGCCTATAGTTCCATCATGAGTGGACGAGACAACGCTATCTGTTATATCGCCGAGTGTTTTAATTATGTGATCAAGGCAAAAGTGAAGTAATTCTTCAGATTCGGGGAGAAACGGGAATGTAAGTACAGCCTAGGCTTGACCAATTGAAATATCTGTTCATTCGTACATATCCATACTATTTATAACTTATTAGGAATATTTCTATGAATGATTCACAACACGATAATCACGTCCGTTTGGTGTTATACGCATTGAACATATTGGTGGTAAAGCAGATATCTCTCTTCTAATTCACTCCACTGAGACAGGTAGCACTAGTGAGCAATGTCGCCAAGCGTTACATGGTAAATAAGATCTGTTTTACGTCTTCTAACGTAGTTAGATATTAAGGTCTTTGGTGAAATTTATCAAGGAAACTATTGACATGTAGGAGATTGGAAAATTAAACTTACCAAGGTGACAAATGTACTAGCGAGAAACTTACTATTCAGAGAAGAAATAACCTTTATTGGTCCCTGACTAAATTATAAAACAGGATAGCAATCAGTATAAAAAATACATAGAAAAATATAGAGAAATAGATTGAAAATATTGTATATTGATACATGAAAAGGGAACTGATCGAACAGAAAAAATGTAAAAACAAAATAGGATTGAATAAAATAGTAAGGAGATTTAGTGATTACAAAATTAAAAGTGATATATTGAAACGTTAATTATACAAATGATTTCTTAAAATTCTTACGGAGTCTTCAAGTGCCGTCACTCCGATTCGATATTTCAAAAAGTTACTTATAAAAAAACGTTTACAAAAGTCACTGAAAAAATTACAAATTGTTCCCCTGGCTCCCACGAAAAGTCTGATGACTTCTATTTCCTTTAGATTATACTTGTTGTATTACGTAGCTGTTGGTGCCGTGACTGAGCAAACAATAAGCTCGTCTTGATTACAGGTCGGTCGAGCCGGTCGCGCGGGCATGGGTGACTCGGGCGAGAGTGTCCTCATGTGCGCCAAGAGTGACGTCGACAAGGTCAGGAACCTGCTCGAATCCAACATGGACGCATCGCAAAGCGGACTCCACCTGGACGACTCACGCGGCATGCGGAATCTAGTGCTCAGCGCAATCGGTAAAACTCGGCCATGTTTCTATTCCTGATCTATTGAACTGGTTACGTATCCTTTTAGGCATGCTATCAGCTGCCTTTCAAACAACTGTCTCACAAACCATACTGACTAACTCATACTGACTCTAGAAAAAACTGTATCTCGAACAACTGACCCTCAGAACAACTGCCTCTCGGAACAACTGCATCTTCATAAGAGCAATGTTGGAAAAAAAAGTACCAAGATTACGCGGATTCTTTCGTTTTAAATCCAGAAAAACAGGAATATCATGGATAACCGGGACTTTGCAACTGTGTGTATTTTCGAGATGAATAGTATAATCATTTGCATACTGGTAGGAGAAACTCCCACCCCATTTTGTACACTCTGTGGAGAATTTACGGATAAGTTCACTTCGTTTGAAAGACAGATATTTTGAGAGACAGTTGTTCTGAGATACAGTTTTTTCTAGAGTCAGTATGAGTTAAAGTCAGTATGTTTTGTGAGACAGTTGTTTGAGAGGCAGTTGATGCTATACCATTCTTTTACATGAATGATTTCTTGTGTTTTGTCCCTTGGGATGGATGCTCAGTTCTTTAACGGGGGACAACACTGAAAATATGTCCATTTGTTGGAATTTCCATTTTTTTTTTTCAATGATCGATTTATTTAATATCTCCTTTTTGGGTTACTGAAGAAATAATGTGAATTAATTCACTGGTATATTTTATATTTGATTTTTAATCATTTAGTGTTGAACCAAATTAGCTTCAGAACGGAAAACAGTTGAATGTTTGATGGCTGTTTTCTCGTCATCTTTTTTTCCAACGTATTTTGAAGGGAGAAGTGAATGAAATCTATTCTACGGGATGGAATTGCACAATGTTTTTTGTATACTTCATGAACTAGATGATAAACAAAGTTATGCATTATTAAGAGTATATCTTGAGAATATCATGCCTAAAATAAATTTTGAAAATTAAAAAAAAAAGAAAAAAAAATAGAAGAAAAAAAAGTGTGAAATAGATAAATTTGCCATTCCTACAAAAAAGAATTTGAAGTGACACCAATGCATAATTTTATCGATTGCACTCTCGAGAAGACTATGTGATTTTTAAAAACTACTTTTCTAGAGCCGTTTTTCACCAAAAAGTTTCTCCGTGACCATTGACAAAATAAAGGTTTTAATTAAAAAAAAAAAGTTGTAGAAAAAATGTGACTCTATATTTTGTATATTTATCTGGTAGTAATGTGGGACCAAAATAAAAAAAAATCAACTCGATCGGGTGTAAAATGTAGAATTTAGGATTTTCAGTGTTGTACCCCCCTTGAAAGTGGGTAGTCCATCGAGCAAAATATCCGCTTCTTATGTGTGATCACTTTCAAGCGGTATCTATAAGCCTGAGAAAACAAAATTCTAATATGGGGAAAAAAACTTTTCTAATAACTTCAAGACGGTATGAGTTATAGGCCTAACTATATTCAACTCACACTTACGCTAGGGTGGTTCGAGCCATCAACTCCGTGACTCGAGGACGGGTGATGACACCGATATAACGGAGAGATCGTAGGATGAGATAAGTGCACAGCTAATGAAAAGGGAAATACGTCAAAGATGGGGAATAATGCAAACTTGGAATAATGAGTGGTCACTGGTCAGACGATGGGCGGAAGTAATGAGGAAGATTTTGTGTTTTTTTTTTTAAATATGAGACAAGACAAACATTCTACCTGCTATCATACGAAAATGAGACAAGCTTTTCCTTTTTGTTATATGCCTACTTGAAGTACGGTTCGTTCAAAAGGAACTTTGAAAGTAACGTGAATTTCGTTCATCGTTACCACTGAAAAGGAACCGAGTTACGTTAAAGTTCCTGCGTTATAAAAGGAACGCGTTCCCCATTGAAGTTCCCGAAAAAGGAATGCGTTCTTTTCGTCAAGTTCCTACCCAACACCTTCTATAACGCAATAGAAAGAGAAAAAAGATACTGTGAACAGATTGCATCTGGTATTAGATCTGTTTATCGCTTTTCAACGGATCATGAAGAAACCGTCCTTGCAGGAGAGTTCAACATTGGTCATAATGGCAGTTGGGAGAAACAAAATAGATTCAATTGTCTTTATTTTTGTAGATAACACAAAAAAATGGCAAATTCAGGCTTGTATTGATTAACTAATCACTCAGTTCTTCTGCCATTCCTTCAATTCAATTACTTTTCCTCTTCCATCCAACCAAGCTTGGAGAATACAATTACCGTACTGTGTAGATCAACGATACTGTGGACTGTAGAGTTAATAATGTGAGTGAAAAGTAATTGGATGAGCGAAGCGAAGACTCAATTTCACTATAACCCCAAAAAAAAATCCTTTTTTTTTTTTTTTTTTTTCGCGCTCCACATGTCAGATGAAAATTTGAAATCAGTTGAAACTTGGCACTCACAAGTGTCCTTATCTAATTCGATACTGTATAGTTTTGAGGCGCGATCGGTTGCACCACTTCTGAGAAAACTCATTTCAAAGTTTTCAAAAATCCCATAAGAATAACCCAGAGAAAAAAATGCATGAAAAATATTTTATCTGAGAGAATTCAAATTATCAGGGAATTTAAATCTAATAATGAGACACATTGTACCGAACTTTCACTCAAATCGGATCAGCCGTTTTGATGTAAAAAAATATTTAACGTAATTTTTGTAAATCATTCAAAGCTATTAGGATACCTATTAAATCCAAGCCACAGGTGACACCACTTAATTGTAAACGATTAAAACAAAGCCTTCTTTATTATCATAGAAATTAATAATGAAAAATAAGATGGCAGTGATGTAATGGTTTGGATCTCAAGGTGTATATATATATAATAACCAATCCAAAGATAACTTGATATGTTCCAGCTCATCCATCAACGCGGCAACACATAACGCGTTTGCCTGGTAGTAAAAATAATAATGATGATGGAAATATGAGCTGTAATAACATGCCGGTATTGGAATGAAGTATAATAAGATAGAGCTCTACAATAAGGTGATATTCTGGTATAATTGTTAGCCTGCATTAGAATTAAATATACTAGGAAAACGCTATATACGCGTTGTTAGACGAGCGGAAAGTAATAGTATGTCGACTTCTTTACCAAACTTCTTCCTAAATTCGCCAATTGGGTAACATTTTAGTTATAAATGGGTAAAAACGGCTTCGAGTGCTACCAATTTAGCACATTTCATGTTTTTTCTTCTAAATGGCTGACCCGATCAAGCTGAGAATTTCCAGAAATGTTCATCAAGATGTTATTCAACGTCACACAAAATTTCAATTTTTTTGAAAATGAAAATCATTCTCGTGATGAAAAAAAGTTTGAAATTGATAGCTGTAGCCGTTTGACCTGTGGAGAACCGACAAAAAAACATGAAAAAAAAACAACATAAAAACGAACACCAATTTTTTTCAGTATGTCAAATTGAATCCTCGCTAAAGCTCGTCTAAAAAAGATAGGCTCAAAATAAGGAACTTCAAGAAAGGTGACTCACAGTGATAGGCCTACTAATAGTCAAGGGTTGCTAGAATAATTGCTAGAAGCGGTCAAACGTTGGATCCAGGAACGATGCGTAGAAGTCTCACAGTGCTCCCTTACCGGTATCTATTTAATCCAAAGATTTGCTCATTGTACAAATATATAGGAAATATGAAAACTTACAACCAGATATACAAATGAGTAGATAAAAGGATATGATTAAAAAAGACAGAATGATATATACAGTGAAACCTCTTTGATACGTTTTTCAGGGGACCAGACTAAAAAAATGTATCAATGTGAAAAACTTATTAATGAAACTATTTAACATGTAGAGCATACGGGTTGGATCAAAAAACAAAACTCATAAATGTAATAAATGTATAAACGAGAAACTTATAACAGAAGTTGTACTATATATGTAATGGTGCAATGATAGTCTAATGTGATTTTGAAGTAAGTAATTCGTTGAGGTCACATAAGGGGTTTTGGAGTAGGGAAGATTTCAGGTTGTGAGAGTTTGGTGAGGCTAGTTATATGGGCAGGTAGTTTATTAGACGAGCATTAGCGAGGATTCAATTTGACACACTGACAAAAATTGGTGTTCGTTTTTATGTTTTTTTGTCGGTTCTCCACAGGTCAAACGGCTACAGCTATCAACTTCAAACTTTTTTCATCATGGTTCCTCATCTAACTTAGATCTGTATACTTTTGTGGCATTACCGGATGGTAACATTTTTTTTTAATGAATTGAAGAAATTTTAAAAATGCATATTAAAATAACACGGCGGAAAAAAAAAGAATTTTTTTTTTCAAAAAAGAATGAAATTCCGCGTGAAGTTGATTTACATTTTGATACACATTTCTGAAATTTTTCAGCTTGATCGGGTGAGCCATTTCGAAGATAAATCATAAAACATGCTAAATTGGTACTACTCGAAGCAGTTTTTACCCATTTCTAACTTAAATGTCACCCAATTGGCGAATGTAAGCAAAAGTTTGGCAAAGAAGTCGACATACTATTACTTTCCGCTCGTCTAACAACGCGTATACAGCGTTTTCCTAGTTGTCAATGCTATTGACTTGTTGACCAGGCCTCGGTATGGCCACGACTCGCGCAGCCATACACGGCCTGGTGGAATGCACGCTGCTCCACGTACAGGCCGCCAGCCTCGACCTGGACGCCGTCAAGCTTGCCGACCAAGCAGTCGAGCGCCTCATCAAGCTGGGAGCCGTCAGAACTAACGACAACGCGTGCGATGTCAGCATCTTGAATAGCAGCCTCTCCATACAGATAGCTGGCGGCACGGAACTGAACGACCAGTCGGCGGTGCAAATAGAAGCCGAACAGAGTACAGATAAGAAGACGGTGGTCGTCAGGAATGATTCCGAACTTACCATTAGTAAGCTTGGCCGTGCTGCAATGAAAGGTAATAACTAGTAACAGAAAAATAACTCATACCATAAACATAAACATGAACAATAAACATAAGACCATAAACATGAGACCATAAACATAAGATAACAAGAGATAACTATAGAAAAAGCAAAGGTCTCAATTGTTTGCTTAACGACCCCACCAACAGCTAGGTTATACGGGGGTACGAATGAGCAGGTGATTATGAAACTATGGACTGATGATGCTAGCAAAAACCCATGCCTCATGCGGGACTCGAACCCACGCCCAACGGTGACTTGAGTTTCTGAAGCGGTGCCTCAGCTGGCCGAGCTACCGAGGGCGGCAGTAGTCACTGTGGAGTAGTGGTAGTAATGATGATAGGTTGCTCTTACCAGTATTCAGGTAGGTGGAAGAAAGGACTATAAACATAAGATTACAAGAGATAACTATAGAACAAGTAAAGGTCTCAATTGTTTGGTTGAAAGAGGTATCATAGAGTGGAATGAGTTACCAGCCAGCATATTCAAGGACCCGCTATCTCTTGTGAATAACTTATACCATAAACATAAGATTACAAGAGATAACTATAGAGCAAGCAAAGGTCTCAATTGTTTGGTTGAAAGAGGTATCATAGAGTGGAATGAGTTACCAGCCAGCATATTCAAGGACCCGCTATCTCTTGTGAATAACTTATACCATAAACATAAGATTACAAGAGATAACTATAGAGCAAGCAAAGGTCTCAATTGTTTGGTTGAAAGAGGTATCATAGAGTGGAATGAGTTACCAGCCAGTATATTCAAGGACCCGCTATCTCTTGTGAATAACTTATACCATAAACATAAGATTACAAGAGATAACTATAGAACAAGTAAAGGTCTCAATTGTTTGGTTGAAAGAGGTATCATAGAGTGGAATGAGTTACCAGCCAGTATATTCAAGGACCCGCTATCTCTTGTGAATAACTTATACCATAAACATAAGATTACAAGAGATAACTATAGAGCAAGCAAAGGTCTCAATTGTTTGGTTGAAAGAGGTATCATAGAGTGGAATGAGTTACCAGCCAGTATATTCAAGGACCCGCTATCTCTTGTGAATAACTTATACCATAAACATAAGATTACAAGAGATAACTATAGAGCAAGCAAAGGTCTCAATTGTTTGGTTGAAAGAGGTATCATAGAGTGGAATGAGTTACCAGCCAGTATATTCAAGGACCCGCTATCTCTTGTGAATAACTTATACCATAAACATAAGATTACAAGAGATAACTATAGAGCAAGCAAAGGTCTCAATTGTTTGGTTGAAAGAGGTATCATAGAGTGGAATGAGTTACCAGCCAGTATATTCAAGGACCCGCTATCTCTTGTGAATAACTTATACCATAAACATAAGATTACAAGAGATAACTATAGAGCAAGCAAAGGTCTCAATTGTTTGGTTGAAAGAGGTATCATAGAGTGGAATGAGTTACCAGCCAGTATATTCAAGGACCCGCTATCTCTTGTGAATAACTTATACCATAAACATAAGATTACAAGAGATAACTATAGAGCAAGCAAAGGTCTCAATTGTTTGGTTGAAAGAGGTATCATAGAGTGGAATGAGTTACCAGCCAGTATATTCAAGGACCCGCTATCTCTTGTGAATAACTTATACCATAAACATAAGATTACAAGAGATAACTATAGAGCAAGCAAAGGTCTCAATTGTTTGGTTGAAAGAGGTATCATAGAGTGGAATGAGTTACCAGCCAGTATATTCAAGGACCCGCTATCTCTTGTGAATAACTTATACCATAAACATAAGATTACAAGAGATAACTATAGAGCAAGCAAAGGTCTCAATTGTTTGGTTGAAAGAGGTATCATAGAGTGGAATGAGTTACCAGCCAGTATATTCAAGGACCCGCTATCTCTTGTGAATAACTTATACCATAAACATAAGATTACAAGAGATAACTATAGAGCAAGCAAAGGTCTCAATTGTTTGGTTGAAAGAGGTATCATAGAGTGGAATGAGTTACCAGCCAGTATATTCAAGGACCCGCTATCTCTTGTGAATAATTCCAGGGTAGAACTACAAAGTGTTTTGTAGTATATTTGTATTTGAGTAAAACTTGCATCTACTATTACTACTACTACTCTAAACATCTACTACTATACTTGCTTACCGGTCTATTGTTCCACGCAGGTTGTATTGAGTTGTCCCGAGCACGTCTACTGTACGAGGACTTGAGGCAAGCTCAGACGTCGTTTGTTTGCCTCTCTTTCCTTCATCTGCTGTATCTGGTCACACCGTACGACTTGGCTGACCAGATAAGCATCATCAACGACATCTACTTCAGATCCGTTAGTACATCCTTTTCTTGTGTCCATTCAATTATCTGTTCAATGTACAGTACCTAATATAATATTGACAAACAACCAGAATATTATTTATCGGAATATTTTATAATACGGTAAACCCTCGTCAATCCAGAATGTAAGGGACTAAAAATTAATCATTTCGATTTAAATACATATTAATCTTAGGGCTTACGAGTGTGATTTGACAGATATAAAGTTGAACCGCGGAGATATATAATCAACAAATACGTCATAAGATGCAGCTGATATCTGTCAGAAGGTGGAAAGATAATTTGTATCAATGTTCAATGTTCATTTATTGACAACTTGGGAAATACCCGTGTTGAGCAGGCTATCATTTCCGCTGGTTGAATTTACATACATATATTCATGAATTAGCTTAAGTATAAAAAGTTGAGATGAAATAGTAATTAGAATAGAAAATAAGAACAGATCAGACTAGGAGAGTAGAGAGTTAGAGGTCTAGTTCCCCCGATGTTGGAAGCGATTTCATCTGCGCTCGTGGAAGGCTGTTCCAATGTCGAGCGGCTGGACCCAAGATGGAATATCTTCCGATGTTGGCGTTGTATCGCTCGAGGTTGAGCTTCTCAGCGTGATCATCTCGGCCGATGAACTCGGGGGGTTTCAATGATCGATGTCACGCCATGCAGGACAGTCCGCCAGCGCCTCGTACAGGCATCAGTACCACTCGATACTTTTGCCATCAAGTTTCACCTCGGCACTTATTGTTACGTACAAATAACACGTAACCTTGTGTAAATGTTTGTCGTGGATCGACAGCATTTCATCAGATACGTCTCTGAAAGTCGTGCTGCAGTTCCACGACAATATATCCAGACGGAAAGCCACTGCGATCGTTGATATGTTACGTTGACAGTGAAAATGTAGCTAATTCAGTTATTTGTTTGTCATAGTTACAAGATCTTGACAAGAAAGATGTGAAAACAGCACGCATCCTGGGACTGAATGAAGCTGCAATGACCAGTCTGATGAAAGGAAAAGTGATAAAGGTAGAGACAGCTATTCTTGTAACCGCAGGTTCGACCCCATTTCTACTTGTAAAACACATCATCAGCTTCTTGGTCAAACGGTTACACCTTCGTGTTGTTGTTTTTTGCGTCGATTCATTTATTAGTTCTTCACAAAATACATTGTTGTTGTTGTTGTTGTTCGATGCAATTGCGCATGTTCCAACAAAAGTCACAGTTGTAGTCGTAGCTTGAAAGATCAGTAATAACGAATTCCTATATAATGTAATACCATTTTTCTTAAAACCACCACCAACACATGAAATATCATTGTATGATGGTAGGCAGTATTGTCCTATTTCAATTTGTACGTTGATTTTGTAACTAACAAAATCAATTTTTCTCAATAATTATTTTAAATCATCGGGAGTGTCTAACCAGCCATCCACCCGTCGTAATAGTAGAGTCTTATTCGACCAGCCACGCCATTAATTATTCTGCCGCCACGTTGGACTTTCATTCACGGTTCTCAAGGACTCCTGGAGCTCAATGGCTAGCACAGCTGCCTCTGATCGCATCCCGCCTGTTACTTATTTTTTTATTTTTTCAAATTGGTTCCTCCAGAGTTTATATTAGGGATAACATCGATTCTATAAATTCAGAATCGATTCTGTACTTCCCAGAATCGATTAAGAATCGATTTTTTTTCAAATTTGAAAAAAAAAAAAATGTCTGTGTACATTTACATGTTTAAATATTCCCGCGCTGTTTTCATGTAGCTAAAACTGTTGCACATCGTGTTATATCAACTGTACCGCTCTGTCGAAGTGGCGCCTTCAAGGTCATGAACGAAGCTTTCTCCCCTCCATGATACACACATACACATTCTTCCCCACTACGCTGAACCACGCCCTTTGTCGTGTAAATGATCCAATGGCGTTTGTCTCATTACGAAAACTCTCGACCGGACTTGGCGGGAGGGGAAGGTAAAAGATGGGAGGGGCTACAAAGAACATGTGCGAGCGATGGTACACGTGCGTCAGTCGACGTAAATGCTACAAATGTGTACAGTTTCGATCAAAAAAAAAAATAGCAAAATAATCGATTCTCGATTTTTAGAATCGTTTGGCACTAGAATCGATTCTGAATCGATTCTCGATTAATCGATGTTATCCCTAGTTTATATATAAAGGAACCTAATCAATTATGTGTACAATGCCAGGTTGCGGACATTAGGTTGGGTTTTTGAGGTTAGGTTAGTGTATAAACCTCGCGTATACCGCCAGCAGGCGGAACGGAGCTTATAATACAGTCTGGTTGGTGGTGGCCGGCAGTCGTAAGTAACAATGTGCAGTGAAACCTCTATGCATTGTTCCCGGATCTATCGCTTTCCTGCTTCTATCATTCATCTTTCCTCACTCCTACTCCCATACAATCAATGCTAAATTCTCCTGGATGGATGGTTTTATTTTCCTGGTCTCTTGAAAAACAATGGATAGAGGTTTCACTGTAATACCATTTATCTTATGGAGAGTAGGCCGCCATGTACAAGATTTAAAACTATGAGAATCAACATCAATACCCCATTCACACTCCGATCACTAACAGCTGTTGAGCCTCGAACTGCAGTTAGCAACGTAATGTGAGCGGAACGCAGTCAGCACTAACCGACATCAAGCCCTAACTTCTAATTAGTGATAACATCGATTAATCGAGAATCGATTAAGAATCGATTCTGATGTAAAACGATTCTCAAATCAAAAAATCGATTTTTCAAAAAAAAAAAGAAAAAAATTTTCTTCTGGTTCAGTGCTGTACTTCTTTACGTCGCAATAAGTGCTCATTTTGCTGTCCATATTATTCTGTATTGTTGAGATATTACTATCTGGACAAAAGCTATCGCTTCGGTTACGTCTTACAGCCGAACGTTGACGAAAATACCCGAGTGGTACAGTACAGTTCAAAGAAGTCTCTAGCAGCTATTTTTTACGTGAACGCCTTGGGAAGGTTAAAAAAAAAGTTTTAAATTACACTACTTTTTTTAAAAAAAACTTTTTTTACATTTTTTTTTTTTGATTTTTTAAAAAAAATTTTTTTTCAAAACCGATTTTTAATCGATTCTGGAGCTTAGAGAGTCGATTCCCGATTTTTAGAATCGATGCCATCACTACTGCTAATCATAATTAGTTATAATAAATTCTAATGCGGGGGGAACACAGCTAATTTTTAATACCTTCAAGATGGTATGAGCTCTAGTTATTTGACTCATGTCACATTGTCAAGTATACACAGCGAAAAGAATTTCTTTTTGGGACGTAAGTTTGACAATACGATATGACTAAAAACGATATGAAGATGTTCGATTTCAAGATGGCATGAGAATTTGTTAAGATAGGTTGAAGAAAAAATTCGGATGATGAAGACTTCATGACCATCATAACCATCATGAATAAATGATTTTCTCTCTTAGAGAAATTCTTCCATTTATGTTGCGTTTCATAATTTATTGGAACATTCTTTCTATGGTTTGGAAGAATCATTGGGTGGATTTCATATTCCATCATTTATTGAAATATTCTTCTGTAATTCAGGGGAATTGTTCATCAGATGTGAAAGTATTCATTTTCTGTCATTTTCATCCTCTGGGATGGAAGTCTGGCTGTTTTTTTGTCAAACATCTGTTTCATCTATCTCTCTCGTTTTATCATCTCTTATCATTTATCGAAAAAGTATATATTGATATTACTAGGCAAACGCGAAATATGCATTGTAAGATGACTTGGATAGTTTGAACTTATGCTCTATTGAAGAACCGCCCCCGTGGCTCAGTCACCTATCGCAACTGCGTTAGGAACTGAAGTCAGGTCAAACGTGGGTTAGAGTCTTGCATAAGGCATGGACTTTTGTACTGTAAACGTCCTTTCTCCCATCATCACTTCATCCTTTCATTATTACCCGCTCATAATAGTATTAGTTACACTAGGCCTACAACATTAGTACTCTACGTTACTTGTTACTTAGTTACACCAAGTTGTAATACAACGTAGCTACAACTTACACTACAAATCTACCAATAATGCATCAATGAAAAAAAAACATGAAAAGTGATTCTGCTTGTACATTAGTAATTGACAGTTCAACTGCTTTCACTTTCCATTTTCACGAGAATGACTTTTATTTAGGGTTGCACATAAAAACATTATTTCAGTTCTTTACAGTTGACAATTACACAAATCAGTTATCATCGTGAAGGTATTGAAAATATCTACGTTTCACTCGAATTGGAATATTGATATCTCGTACCGTGCAAAGTTATCACCTTATAATCTAGCTGGTGGCGGGGTTGTTAAGCAGCATTAAAATACAAATAAGATTTTAAAAATCACTCAGTTCCCTTTGCATCATGAATTTAAATTTTTCATACTGCTCAAAAGTAATCAACAAAAATACAACATTTGGCTGAATTGGCTCCCTTGCACTCGTCCATATCAACATTCACGAGCGTTCTTCGTATCGCGTGGGAGTGTTGTTTGCCATCGCCTTGTCGGACGTTTTCAGGGGGCGGAGGAGCGCGTGGTGAAGCGGTTCTACGTGACCTTGATGCTGAACGACCTCTGGGTCCAGAAGTCGACGTGGGAAGTGGCCGAGAAGTACCGCGTGTCCCGAGGCTTCGTTCAGAGTCTCATGACGTCTTCGTCTGCCTTCGCGTCGTGCGTCATGAGATTTTGTCAGGTGAGATCTCACAAACACGATATGTGTTTCCGCGATCATGGATCAGCTATCTTTGGTTTTGTTATATTATATATCCACCTTGAGATCCATACAATTACATCAGACCCTCCTGTTTCATTCATTACTCATCCTAATTAATTTCTTTAATAATAAAGAAAGCCTTGTTTTAATAATTCTTGATTAATTGATGATACCTGTTGCTTGGATTTAATTGGTATCTTGATAGCTTCGAATGATGTATATAAACATTACATTATATATTTTGTTGCATCAAAACGGCTGATCTGATTCGAGTGAAAGTTTGGAATAATGTGTAGGCCTATCATTATATTTACAATATTTACTAATTATTGGCTTGACAGCAGTTTCTCGTGGTTTAGTCTAGGCTAATACCAGGATAGTTCCTACAATATAGGTCACGACTGCTTCCTTCCCATTAGCCAAGAAACCTTCATTCCATTGATTATTCATCAGGTGCCAATAGACGTTGCGTTGTTGATGTACTTCCAGGAGCTGGACGAGATGTGGTGTTTCCGTGACTTGCTCGTCAGTTTCACGCAGCGCCTGGCTCACTGCTGCTCTGCGGAACTGCTGCCCCTCATGGAGCTGCCTTCGGTTAAACGAGTACGTCCCCTTCAACTGCTACACACGCAATATCCTGTTTTCAATCCCGCGCTATACTTTCTTTTTTTTAATAATATTGAAACTTGATACAAAATCATTGTTCCCCAATTGAGGCTATGGATGACAAGTAGGATCGTTTGGACGGGGCATCACAAGGGTGATCTTACCACCCCATTTTGATTATTTAAAACTAATGAACTTCAACACCAGGACTGTGCTCTGGGTGATAGTTGTTTTCTGCCGCAGATAACGGTCTTTCAGTTTCCGAAAGTCCAGAACACATTATAAGTAAAAACCATTTCTGTGATAAATATCCGGACATTACCAGCATTGGTATCAAGAGTGAACAAAACACACGAATGTGGATATGAGCTATACTGATCATTTTCTACCGGACTGTAAACTGCAGTTATCGACTTGATTTGTTCTGTGCTCTTGCACGATCTATTGGTTGTATATATATATATATATATATATATATATATATATATATATATATATATATATATATGTACTTCTTGGAAATAACGTCGACATACCGGTAGGATTTATTCCATAATAGTAGCGTTTATTCAGAGGAATGTTTTGTCAACGAACACACTGATTAAGAGTCGAGTGAGAATGGCGGTTGTTGAATATATCAGGTATTTGGTGATAACTTTGCACGGTACGAGATATCAATATTCCAATTCGAGTGAAACGTAGATATTTTCAATACCTTCACGATGATAACTGATTTGTGTAATTGTCAACTGTAAAGAACTGAAATAATGTTTTTATGTGCAACCCTAAATAAAAGTCATTCTCGTGAAAATGGAAAGTAAAAGCAGTTAAACTGTCAATTACTAATGTACAGGCAGAATCACTTTTCATGTTTTTTTTTCATTGATGCATTATTGGTAGATTTGAAGTTGTAGCTACATTGTATTACAACTTGGTGTAACTAAGTAACAAGTAACGTAAAGTACTAATGTTGTAGTGTAACTAACTATTACTATTTCACCAAGTTGTAGTGTAGCATTATTATTATTATTAGCATTGACAGTCAGTTTTAAATTTTAATAGTCCCTTCCTATGTGAAATTACTATTAAAAATTACTATTGAAAAAAAACAGGAGCTGCAAACTCTAGATCAACTATGGAGGCCTACAGTAGGCTATAATCAACGGAGATTCCACGTACTTCCGAACTTTCTCATCCGAGGCAGGTGTCTGTCTGAATATCACTTGATGTTTGTAGTTATTCAAGGAGAGAGATTGACCTCGCTGTCGATGCGCCTTAAAACCCTAACATTCATTCAGGAGAGAGATAAGTTAACGATTCTTTTAAACTCGACCATTGCTTTTTATATTTCAACACATTGCCTAATCACACACGGCTCTAGTTTTCCGTACCAGTGCGAGGAAACGTTGTGCGAGGAAACGTTGTGCGAGGAAACGTTGTGCGAGGAAACGTTGTGCGAGGAAACGTTGTGCGAGGAAACGTTGTGCGAGGAAACGTTGTGCGAGGAAACGTTGTGAGAGAATTCACGTCATGGTTCTCATCTTGCAGGGTCGAGCGAAGCAACTCTACAACGCAGGCTACAGGACTATCATGGACGTTGCCAAAGCCAATCCTACGAGTCTTATGCAGGAGATAGATCCGTTACCAAGGAAAATTGCGTTTCAAATCGTTGCTGCAGCAAAAGTAAGTTGTAGGATGTATTTTTTCATTTCTACCTTAATGTTATAATCAGAGGTGTGCGAGCACTCGAATTTTCCAGCTTCAAGTTGAAATTTAGCTGAACTCGAAAATTTCCAAGTCGACTTTTTTTAATTTAATTTTTTTTTTTTTTTTCTCAATTTTTCCGCACCTGTACTGTCCCGATTATGAGAGTTGATTTCTTCAAACTTTGGGGTCCTGAGGTCGCTAATTATATGCAAATCTCGGCCCGACCATTTTTTTTTCTGAACTCGAACGCGAAACTCGCGATTTTCTCTCCAGCTCGAACTCGAACTTGACTCGAATTCTGAAACTCACACCCTCCTAGTCATAACTCTGACTGTCCACATAGGCGAACGCAGGACCTTTCATCAGGTACGGCCTACTACGAAAAAATGAAGATATATTTCTAGCAAACCTATTATTTATGTGAAAAAATACATAGTTTGGTGTTCTCCCAATGTTATGAATTTCCGTATCTCCTCCACAAACAATTCCATGGCAAACCTTCATATAGGGTTAAAAGCCACGCGGATGTGGAACTTGGGCTGTTGAAAGAGCTCGTCGGACGTAGTAGACGCAGGCTGTACTCGCTGGTTTCGATGAGCGGAACACAAAAAGACCGCGCCGCTCTCGTCACTGATGGTTTGTTCTTCCAACATGGCGAACAGCGCGTTGATGAAAGGCCAGTGTTCTGTTACAGCTGATGATTGTTGTTGTAGATGCATCTGGTGGAGAAAGTGGAGACACTACGAGAAGAAGCTGCGGACGCCATCGAAGTTCTCGCAATGGACAACAAAATCAAGTTCAACTGAGCAATTGACTCGACCACAATTCTCGTACAAGATGGTCAAGTAGAAGATTTCCTCACCGCGACTGCCTCTTGAAATAAGCTAGCTTATTGAGCTAGCTTATTGAGCTAGCTTCAAGAGAGTAGGACTTGAACTGGATAATGTTCTCTAGAAGCCACAAGTACCATGAGAACATGTCTGGTCAGACTGTATTTCTATTGTTGGTAACACAAAATTGTAGCACTGGGCCCAGATTCACAAAAGGTCATAACTTTAATCCGGCTCAAAGTTAAGATAATTTCTAGAGATAATACCATATTTGATCTATTATTTTTGATTTTTCAATCTTAATTTTTTATTAAATCCATTATTATCATCGATCTATTATTTATTGAAATAAAAAAATCAAAAATAATAGATCAAATATGGTATTATCTGTAGAAATTGTCGTAACTCTGAGCCGGATCAAAGTTATGATGTCGTGTGAAATCGTGGCACTGCTCTTGAGGGGGGCTACGAAACGTGTCGAGTTCTTGCCGTCCAAGAGACCGTGACTCTGTTATTATCTCGTATTGTCATGGTGTTCAGCTCTTCTATCCAATCAGAGTCCTTGTCTCGTGGAGACAGTGTTGGGGAAGTAATGTGTTACTTTTAGGTAACGGCATTAACTTTATTATATAGGTAACTTTAACGTTTAAACGCTACTTTTAGAAGTATTGTTTATTAAAAGTTTAACAAAAGTATAGATAGTAAGGTTTATTAAGGCATGTCCCAGAAGCCTACTTTCTCACTTGCCTCGGGGATGATCTTCCCAGCCCGTATTAGTTTACAACAACCTCGGTCACCCTTTTTTACTTCTATTGGGATTCTATTGAAGATTCTCATTCCTTTGACAAAACTAGATGTGTCCTGGGACAAGGTACAAGATCTCTGGATATAAACATTGTACTCATTTCGAAGGTCATATTTATATAATCATCGTGTTAATCAACTATGTTTCTAGAGTTCGGTGGAACCAGAGTCGGGTTGGTAGAATATATGCCGTAGAAAATGAGTAACCTACGCGTGTATTCTACTGTCAGAGTATGTCATGTAGAATATCATATTTTATTACACTCTCCATGTCCTGGATCTACTCAGCTGGATATCATTAGGGAGTACTATACTATATATATTATATAGGCCTATTTTATATTAATAAATTGAATACACAACAATGCAGACAGGTGACGTGTGATAATGTGACGTGCGAAAGAGTGATAATAGATTAAGAAAATTTAATTAATTGAAAAATAATGGAAAAAAATTGAAGCTATAAGAAAGTATTATGATAAATTTTGTATGAACTATATAATAAGCCATGTAGAGGTGTGAATATAAATATTATTCATGGAAAAGTGAAAAAAGAGTGAAAATGAAAATTACGGTAATTGATTGAATATGAAGTATAAACGATTTTCAAAGTGTGCTATTGAAATTGTGAATTTATTTCCCCCTCCCCCCCTCTCCCCCATTATCAAGTAGCAAATACAAACCATTTGATAATAATTGTTATCAATGGCATTATTTACTTGGGGATGGAAAGTAGGGTACATGAAAGAAGCAGCAGCGATGACATTTATAGGAAGTATTGCATCGAGTATCGAGTTTGGAAAGAAAGAGAAGCAAACTGATGAGAGAGAGCAGAGGTTGCTGTAAGAGTGGTTATTGTTCAAGCTAGGAGGGGAGAGACTGAGTTGGTACGGACGTAGGAGAGGAATGGGATACCCAGAGCACAGTAGGAGATGTCGGAAGTGTGGGGAAGATGGAAGATGGGAGTGAGAAGAGCAAGGAGAAGCATGGACTGAAGTTGAGAGTGGTAATTGGTGGAAGGATGGAGAGGAATAGGATACCCAGAGTAGAGTAGGAGATGTCGGAAGAGTGGGGAGAGAAATGGAGGGAGGAGGAAGAGCAGAGTACGAGATGTCGAAAGTGTGCGGAGATGGGACTCAGAAGAAGAGTTGTGGAAGAGAGAGGGAAAGCATCGAATGAAGTTGAGAGTGTGAGTGGTGGAAGGATGGAGAGAAATGGAGGGAGGAGGAGGAAGTGTGCGGAGATGGGACTGAGAAGAAGAGCTGTGGAAGAGAGAGGGGAAGCATCGACTGAAGTTGAGAGTGTAAATGGTGGAAGGATGGAGAGAGATGGAGTGAAGTGGTGAGAAGAGTAGAAGAAAGAGGACAATTGGGTCTGGCAAACCCAAGTGGACATGTTTTTGCCCTAGTTTTTTGAAAGTATTTTACCCAACTTTGTTGGTAAAAGTATTTGGAAACGAAAAACAAATGTATTTTTTACTGTTGTCAATATTATATATTATGACTACCTACATAATATGGCTGTATGTTATTGCTTTTTGAAGCCTGAGGCTGAATATATGAATTGGGTGAAAGGGAAAGAGAGAACAGCAGCTTACTGAGATTTATGAGTAGAGAAAGGCCTACTCATAATGGAGAGCCCGTTGATAGAACACATGGTAGATTGCAGAGAGGGAGTTAAAACCCTGGCCTACCTTAGACGCCGTCTAAGGAAGAAATTGCATTGCAGCCAGAATTCAATTTCTTAATTAGACGGCGCCCAAGGTAGGCCAGGGTTCAAACTCCGTCTCTGCAATCCACTCATAAAGATGGAAGGTACACGAGCTTTCGGCTATTGCCTTGGTCACAGTAGAGTAGAGAGTCATCACTCTCCACTCTATTCTGACCGAGGCAAGGGCCGAGACGTCGAAATCTCGTGTACCTTTCATCTTTATGTGTTCTATCAACGGGCTCTCCACTATGAGTAGGCCTTTATCTACTCATAAATCTCGGTAAGCAGCTGTTCTCTCTTTCCCTTTCACCCAATTCATATAATGTACTAAGAGGTAGTAAACAGGATAATGTAGATATAAACTGGGACTTAAGCCTACACTTATTTTCACTCTCGTTGATTACGACAAGGTAATTGGCCAAATTGGATTTAAATGTCCGAGCAATTTTCACAGTAATTTTGTGCTCTACGATTGGCCAGTTTTCGTTCATACTGCCTTCTCAATTCTCATTGGTCAGGAATTAGTGAGCGCTGAGCTATGATCAGTCGTGTGCATTAGTGACTAGAGTGTGCAGTGGCTTCACGTGTGTTTACGTCAAGATTATTATTGCAAACAAGACGTGAAATGGGCAAAAGAAAGTTGAAAGCTAAAGAAGATGACTTTGAATTTGATCCCTTACCAAAACATCTGGCAGTTGCACATGTTCGCAATCAAGAAAAACGTTTAATTGTCATACTTGAAGATGCTCAGTTGGAATCTGTGAAAGTAAGTTAGGTTATGATGCCTGCCCTAAGAGGCCTGAATCTAGGCTTTTGGAAATTCAATCACTTTGGGCCTAGGCTAGACCCCTATGCAAGTTTGATTTGATTCCATATCCACCAGCAACAAACCACACATAAATATCTAGGTTAATTGGGGGTACGAATATATAGGTGAAAGATGATTGATGTTGGTAAATATAGGCCTATGCCCCCTACTATATTGTGGAAGTATGTGATGAGGTGCAAGGTTAAATTGCCACTGACACTAAAAGTAGCACTGCATTAATTTGACTAGATATTTATTTACACTGATGAATATAATACATGAATGTGAATCGAGACATCTGACTGTCCCAATGAAGTGTGATGTTCACATGATGACTGTCAACTGGCAACTCACTTGCAGGTTGCCTTCCTGGTCTTTATATACTAGATTCATGAGTAGAAGATTCTAGACTCATGAGTAGAAGATTCTAGATTCATGATGATTGATGGAGAGTCCCTTGCAGGATTTCCCTGTCTGACTTATGCTAGGAATTTCCCCTGAGTGATCAACCTCAGGAATTCCCTACAGTATCATTGAGTTCATAAATATCCTTACGGGATAGAATGGAGTGGCTGAGTCCTGGTTAAACAGTCTATAGACCATGGGGGTGTTATGCCTGGTAATCCTGCTGGGAGCGCAGTGATCACCAAGCACTGTTGCGAGTGAATGCTGCTGGAAGCGCTGCATTCAGCCAACTTTGTGATTGTTGATGAGGATAGGCTCTGTTTATGGCATTGCCTATCTAGATAGGCCTACCTAAGAATCAAGTTTGTAGTGTTGACAAACTCAATGGCCTAGGTCATTGCCCCTAGGTCAAGATGTAAAGATACATCTTTAGAGATACCTCTCTGAAGAGAGAAATTTATACGTGAACCATTCTGTTTAGGCGGGCAATTCTTTTGAGCTATTGAATAGTGACGATCACATCCACATACTGAAGAAACACAACCGTGAGCCGGGCTCGTGTCGTCCAGACATCGCTCATCAGTGTTTGCTCATGCTGATGGACAGTCCGTTGAATCGAGCTGGTCTTCTTCAAGTGAGTCAATTACTAATATTTTCATTCATTTTATTCAAGGGACGTCACGCCCTGAAACGAGATTTGAATGAAGAGACAATATTTATGCCCTTACTTTTTAATCTCAAACTCTGTAGGAATGGAATAGGTCGAAATAGTTATTGTCACTGCTAGAGTGCACCCGACTCCAGTTACTGACGAAATCGGTACAAGTTGAAACTATTTAGTTGATTTCGTTCCATGGTCAATTTAAAAAACTTGAACAAGAACAAAAATGACCTGACCCATAACCCTGCACTCCGTATTTCAATCTATTACATCCCTCCCGAGTGCAAAACCCCTCAATTTTTCGTTTTTTCATTTTATTTTGAAATCTTAATTTCAGTAAAGTTTTATAACCATGTTGCTATTTACTAACAGCCCTGACAGTATACTGTAACTGTTGATCTTGATTAAATTATGTAAGTTTTAGGCTGTAATAAGTTGGGTTAGGTTGTGTTTGTTTAGGACGAGGTAATCTAACGTCAATTTAGTTGAATCTCAACAACAACACCTGCCATGGGCCATGACATACCCGCCTAGCTGCACAGGGACCTGGTCAAATTGCCAAATTTGAACAGGCTATAAATTCTCTTGAAAGTATCGTTATACATTTTAAATAATGTGATCATTTTGAGATTTTAATTTGTGTATTCCATTTACACACAATAAAATTGTGCACCTGTCTGCGTACTCTGTACGCGCGGCCATGTTTACAAGCATTATTCAGTTGGGCCTACAATATGTTAGCGAAGAAGATACGGTAGCACCCGCCCCCTACCTTGTGAGTCACTACACCAGCCGTAGGCCTACTAAAGATAGTCTACTATATGCAGCAATATATTCTCACCTATTTTATGGAGTACGGTAATTTTTTTTTTTTGGGGGGGGGGGGCTCCAAAAGTTTCTAGACTTTTCACACTACAGAAGAAAGCTGCTCAGCTGCACAAATCATTTCAGGAGCCCAAAGAAGAAAATCTTGCAGACCATTATTCAAACAACTTCAACTACTCACTGTTTACTTTACTTAAGTCCCTACTACTTTACTACTTTACTTACTTACTTACTTTCATCTACGGCGGAAAATTATGGTCACAGACTGCGCAGTCCCGGTGTTGAAGTTCATTGGTTTCAAATAATTAAAATGGGGTGGTAAGTTCGCCCTTGTGGTTCCCTGTCCAAACGATCCTATCTTTCATCCATAGCCTCAATTGGGGAACAATGATTTTGTAAAAGTTTTGATGTTATTAAAGAAAAAAAACTTACTGTGACAAGCATATATATACATTTTTCATTCGATCCTAACAGTACACTAAAAAATTGAAATCTTACTCAAAACAATCAAATCCACAGCCACCTCACTAGAAACAACGACTGTTACCACCTGCCGTCAACCAATCTATCAATGTCGAATAACAATCCCAACTACAACGGACCATATTTATTCAACTGCCTGAAAGCAAAGAAAGAAAAGAATACCCACTGTCCGCTTCAAGCTGATTTAAAACATTCCTAGTTGACAATGTGTTCTACAGTGTACAGGAATTCAAATCATTCAAAACAACATTTCAAACTGTATTGACAAAGAGTATTTTATATTTATATTACAAACTATTTTAATTCGACTATAGCACAGATTGACTTATTCTATAAACATGTATTTATCATGTATGCACAAATGCTTCACTGAATAAATTAATTATTATTTATTATTTATTATTATTATTAGATAATATGAAATACAATAGGCCTACTCAGTGGAAATGTCATACATGAAGCTATGTATGTATATAAGAGTTTACATTTTGAATATGATTTCAACTTGCAGGTTTATATTCATACAGAAAAGAATGTGCTGATCGAAATCAACCCACAAACTCGAATTCCCCGAACGTTCAAAAGATTTGCAGGTCTCATGGGTAAAGTATTTTCATTGTTATTTTATGCACGATTTTATTTATTGTTATTTGACCGCGCAACGTCGCCGTGAAAAATCGACATGGTCGACACCATTCCGGCGACGTTGTGGTCGATGAATAAAAACACGTAAGAACATTCATAGAAGGTTGAGTTTTTCTCTATTTGTATTCTTTAAATTCGAATACTTTTTTCTCAAAAACGTTCCTGAAACTCTCGACATGAGAGTTTGGCGAACATATGCGTGCAGTTTCAGAATTTGTGCCGACGCTGTGTGAATTTGACATCTCATTTTTGACAATCGATTTTCTCGAAAAGTTACCCAGCACAAATTCTGGAAGTCTGGGCATAAAATGTAGAGGCCTAGCACTGACTCTGGAGTAAGTTTCAGAATGTGTGCTGTTAGCGGGGGGCCAGGTTCACGGGCCTGTACAGAGCTCTCGAGTGGGAACATTTTGTGATGTAACCTCCATAGTGTGTGAGAAACTGGAACCGAAATAGTCCACCTCGTATAGGGCTTACAATGTCCCATACTGACAATGCTAAATGTGCACTTCTTTGACAGCCAGTTCTCACAAACTATCAAAGTTATATGCACTAACATAGGACCTCTGTTCACATGCACTGGGAAATCGATAAAAAATATAAAATTGCTTTCATTTTGATTTCTTTTGAAAAATGTCCAAAAAAATACCTCATTCTTAGGCATACAACAATTTTCACTTACACCCTGTTCAGACGAGACACGATCGTGCCTATCCTACGTTGTCGAGCGATACGATGCGAGCTTCGGGGCATTCACACACAAGTTTGGCACCGCGCATCGCATCGCTTGAAAGTCTCAGTCACGTGATAAATGGACCTATAGATAATTCTGTCTAGGCGGCCATATTCAATCGATTTGCATTGTTGTGATTATCGATCTCTCGAATCGAAAATACTGTTCTCCTATTGGTCAGTCATGCATGAACCAACACGATAGGATTGAGATGTAGAGCTCGTGTCTATCGAACATTCGACGTGATTCGGGCGCGCAGTGTTGACCTTGACGCGTTCACACGGGGTGTTTCATTGCTCGACAACGTAGGATTGGCACGATCGTGGCTCGTGTGAACGGGCCATAACTGCTTTTAAGCTAAGCATCATTGGTGACACCGTTCCAACTGAGGTAAGGTGTTCACACTGATAGCGATGAAATGGTTGTTTGTGACGTCATGCACTGCCATCTTAATGCACGATTTCCACAGTATAGCAGGCTCTGAGCAGAATCTAATGTCAGTTACCGGTAGTGGTTTTTTTTTTTTTTTTAAATCACTTTTTTACATACAAAATAAACACACTGAACAGTCAAATAAAATCCTCAAAGTCTCCAAGGGATACTTGACTGTGGGAGAGTAAAATATAAACTACCTGTTGTTATGGCACTGGAATCTGTCTAAACTTGGAATTCCTCTCGCACAACATCAGTGATACGCTCATCATCTTGTCCAACTTGCTGATACGTAAACACTAGTCGTTATCTGCTGATACAGATCTGGATAGATAGATAGATAGATAGACTTGTATTTGTATTTATTGCCGTTTCTTATTAAAGAACAATCTTAAAATTGTATAAACATTGTCAGAGATATTAGAAAATAAAATTATAATAATAATACATGAATATAAATAATAGGATAGAATGTAATAGCTTATGTGTCAATGATTCAAACCTGATTAAGAATTAAAATAGTCTTCTATACAATAAAACTTGTTTGTATGTAAGAATTTAATGGTCTCATTTTTGAACTGCATTCTACTTCTCGAGTCCTTGATGAGATAGATATGTTTATTGTTCTTTTGTACATTCCATTACATACAGCTAATCAATTTAAAAACTAACTAAATAGGATATTAAAGACAGTCAAATAATAATAATGTTAATATATTGATAAGATAATAATAATAATGATAGTTTTTGACCTTTGCGATAGGCCCAACAAATACACTAAACATTGATTTCAGTCGAGCAAGATTTGAACTGAAATAGAAAATACATATGAATAAATAGACTGTTAATCCCATTAAGTAGCAAGTAATACTAGTAGTAATAATCACAACGCCTCGAAACCATCTGATCCATATCTTGTTCTCGTTGCAACGCTTACAGTCCAACTGTTGCACAAGTTCTCCGTCCGTGCTTCGGAGGGCTCCGCCAAGCTGTTGAAGGTGATCCGGAACCCCGTGACAGATCACCTGCCCGTCGGCTGTCGGAAGATCGGCACCTCGTTTACCGGCACCAAGTTGACCGACCTGAAGGAGATAGTCCCCGCCAACGAGCCCATAGCCATCGTAGTGGGAGCAAAGGCACACGGAAAGGTGACACTAGTGGTTTATTAGACGAGCTTTAGCGAGGATTCAATTTGACATACTGGAAAATTTGGTGTTCGTTTTTATGTTGTTTTTTTTTATGTTTTTTTGTCGGTTCTCCACAGGTTAAACGGCTACAGCTATCAACTCCAAACATTTTTTCGTCATGGTTCCTCATCCATCTTAGATCTGTATAGTTTTGTGGCATTATCGTACGCTAACTTTTTTTTTATGAATTTTAGAAATTTTTAAAATACTCATTAGAATAACACGTCGAAAAAAAAAAGAAAATTTTTTTTGTTCCAAAAAAAAATGGAATTTTCCGTGAAGTTGAGTGACATTATGATACACATTTATGAAAACTTTCAGCTTGATCGGGTGAGCCGTTTCGAAGAAAAACTATAAAAGGTGCTAAATTGGTACCACTCGAAGCAGTTTTCACCCATTTATAACTTGAATGTCACCCAATCGGAGAATGTAGGCAAAAGTTTGGCAGAAAAATCGACATACCATCACTATCCGCTCGTCTAACAACGCATGTATGGCGTTTTCCTAGTTATTCCAATCAGTCTGGTACAGTAGACCCTCTTCAGAACTCAATGCGCTTGTGCTTAGCGGAGGAGGTCGCTGGTATTGCATTCTGGGAGTTTTAGTTCTGTTGAGAAAAGTTGGCCCGCTTATCCACAGGGTTGAAGGCAAAACACCGAGATACATAACTTGCACCATCTCTCATTTCACTCTGACAGAGTGTAAGTCTCTCGGTGTATAGTGAACATATACATTTAGAAGAAATAACCTTTATTGGTCCCTGACTAAATTATAAAACAGGATAGCAATCAGTAAGAACTCATACTGCAAACTCATGCAACAAATGCACTCAACGAATGCTTGTGCACAAATCAACTATGCAAGTCAACTAGCCTGGGTAGAATATAATCTGAGTGAAATGCAACAGTGTATGAATCCAATGGAGTCTATAGAGATGATTGACATGTTTATATATATAGCTACCTTCTCCACAGACAATAGATAAGCAAACTACAGAGATCCTGACACTTGCCACAGGTGGGGAGACAGACTCTTTTATTATATATAGGCCTATTTCCATTTTCCCTCTAGTAACGATAGGGTTGATGTTTCAGGTGAGTCCAGACTACATGGAAGGCTGTGTTTCCATCAGCGGCTACCCGTTGTCAGGGGCGTTGACCTGCGCCAAGCTGTGCACCGTGTTTGAACACGAGTGGGGGGCCGTCTAAACTATTACACCGTCGTATCTTGTAACTACCTGTAACTTGGAATCTATTGGTACTAGGGATGTCGGCAACCCGGGTATCCGACTCCTATCCGGGGTTTTCCCCACAAAAAAATGAAAAAAAAATCAAGTAGACCCTAATAAATTACCTACCTATAGGCTGTATTCATAAAAAGATGCGTAATTTTCCTTAATCCAATCATCACTCTCTAGAGCAACAGGACCTCTAACTGCAAGGCTTGGAAGCACACCGATGAGAATGGTGCTCATTGGTCCTCCAGTAACAGCTGATAATGGGTGGAAAGGGGGAGTCGCTAGACTTGTGCAAGAGCGCATTTCTTTTATGGCGACGAAAAGTAATTACAAAATCAAAGTATTTTTAAAAAGCAATGACGATCGCTTTTCATTGTTTGGAGTCAATTGTTGTTTCAATAATATTCCCTTTCTGACAATGACGGGGAAACAAACAAATGTCAAAGCTCATTTAAAGTAATGCCACACCAGTGGACGGCCTCATTTGGTTGCTATGAGCGTTGTCTTACGAAGCACTGTCGTCGACACATGGCTGCTGTACTGTGTGTGGGGGGGCATATGCGTGCGCACAGGGTACGCCGGGTCGGCCTGGTACGGCCTTTATACTGTTTTTGTTTACACATTCTGCTAATTTTACATATTATAATAATTATATTTGTCATTCGTAAATACAACAGTTGAATAAACTTTACTTTCTTTAAATTCTCCAATAAGCGTATTCTCGAAATTGACCAGTTTATTCAACCCATGCACCGTTCCCTACAATGCCTACATATTCTAATAATTATTACATACATTCAAGAATTCAATTATTGTGAAAAAGCCGGCTGGTTTTAGTTGCTGGAAATTCAGTAATAATGCATGTTTGAGTGTTTGACCGACTCACTCTACCGTGATTATACAAGGAAATAAAGCTTTCGCAGCTTATTGGCGCTCGTGTCTTTGTTGGCCCTGGCATGGTCTGAGTGGAGAGGGGTGGAATATAGACTTATTTTACAATATACTCAGTTGAAAAGCTATTTATTTTATCAATGATTGTGAGCTTCTTCTAGATCCTACGAAACTGTTTCCAAATCAAGTGAATCCAAAACATTCCCTGTGGGACTGACATTGGGGGCAAGCCCCCCAAACCCCCCTGAATATGTTTATATACTATTCGTTTGAGCAGATGGTGAACTTTATATCATAATTTTATGCCATCTTCCATTATAATCAAAGACGTAGTTATGTATACTGTTTATACCAGTACATTAAGAGGCCGTATCTAATGATTTGGGCTGCGCACGCCTATGGTGGGGGGGGGGGGGGACTAGTGCGCGTACGTTGTGCGCACCGCTTGCACATACAGACTGGACCAGATCAAAAACATAATACACAGGAAAATAAAGACAAGAAAAAACATTGACTAACCGGCGGGTAATTGTTTAATCCCGGATTTCACTTGTCGACATCCCTAATTGGTGCATTTCAAGGTAACATGCATAATTATTGTTTACGTATTTCATAGGCCTATATCTCTGTAAATCTGATGATTGAATAAACATTTCAAGTTTTAATACCGTTCAAGCAGATGGTTGTGGGTTTTAATGTTCATGAACACTAAATGGGTTTCATGTACCAAAATATTTTTTGTAAGGTACGGGTATATGCGATGAATGAAAAAGGAGAGAATACCGAGAGCAATGTTTGAGATGGCAGAAAACAATGGAGCCAAGAGAAGAGTTGGAAGACCAAGAGAAAGGTGGCAGGAGGGAGTCAAGTTCAACCGAGGAGAAAGATGGGAAGAAGTGGAAGACGAGAAATGGTGGGAGAATAGAGAACGATGGAGGGAACTCGTAGGAAGAGAAGAAGAAATAGAGGATAGGCCTAGCAGTAGTGAAGAAGAGGAGGGAGAAGTCGGAACTGGCAGGAACCGATTGATATGAGAAGTCTGCCCTAGAAAAACTGGTGGAAACACCCCTGGCCCAATTCAATTGGTTATCTGGGTTTGAGATTATATATTATCTCATGAAAATTATTTACTATATCAGGCTGTCAATATATTATTATTATATTTTTTTATTTATTTAATCCAAAGATTTGCACATTGTACAAATATAGGAAATATAAAAACTTACAACTAGATATACAAATGAGTAGATAGAGGGATATGATTAAAAAGACAGAATGATATATATATATTTTTTTATTTTTTTTATTACATTGTACATGGATTGGTATACAAAACAAAAACGAAACATCTATATCTAATATTGCAATGATAGTCTAATGTGATTTTGAAGTAAGTAATTTGTTGAGGTCATAGTCAAGGGGTTCTGGAGAAGGAAATATTTCAGGTTGTGAGAGTTTGGTGAGGCTAGTTATATGGGCAGGTAGTTTATTGTAAATGGTTGTGCAAAGATGGAGAGGGCTGTGCGTGGGAGTGTGTTATTCTAGACTTCCATACCTGCGTTATTCCGATTGTGAATTTGCAAAGCGTTTTTTAAGCCACCATGATGATGAAACGACCAATCAGTGACAAAAGTTACGCCATTTCTAATTGTTGAGCTCGCCTCAATTCCACCGCCTTGCGAAAGCGAAACGCAAATCGCATTCATGGAAGGCCAGCATTAGAGTTACTGTGACTGGTAGGGTAGTGATGGATAGAAGCATTTTCAGGAAAGAGGCTGGAGTTGGAGTGAACATAAGAACTGGCAATTTGGATAAGAGTACATGTGAAATGTGATTTACATGAGGAACTGCGAGAAATACGGGAAATGATGCGTAGTGCCTGTTTTTGCATGATGAATATTCGTTTAGCTCCTGGGTATGTTTTATATGACTCACCAACATCTTGATTGAGCATTCATTTTAAATCAGCCTTACAAAAACTATGTTACTATAAAATGACAAGAATTGTACAAATACTAGGAAAACGCGTTAGTCAAGTTATGTGTTTCTGCGTTGATGGATGAGCGAATAAAAAAAAATGAAGTAATTAAATAAATAAAAATCGCATATTTTAATTTTTCACTCCGAAACGTCACATCCGATTATTGTAAAAGTCCGTAATAATGTGTATTATTATGTTGTTCGAGTTCTGAGAAAATTTGAAAAATTCACTTTGTCATTTTTTCCGCCTGGCTTATTCATATGGGTTTTTTGAAAACTTCAAAATGATTTATCTCAAGAATTGTTGAACCGATTTTGCCTCAAAACTATACAGCATCAAGTCAGATAGGGGTTCATGTGTGTGCCAAGTTTCATCATGATCTGAATTTCTGTTTGACCTGTAGAGCGCGAACAAAAAAACAAAAAAAAAAACACATTTGATTTTTCAAGTACAGTGAAATTGAGTCTTCGCTACGCTCATCCAAAAAGTGCCTCCCCCCTATGGCCATGATTCTGACTTACTCCTGGTACATTTGGCATCACTGCACAGATGACCACATGGGGATCTAGCTGGCCAAAAAGAAGTTTGAGTCTGAAATGTGAAAAAGTTTCTGTTTCTCTATTTTTGTATTTAATTTTGACTTGAATTAAGCTCGCTCGATCTTGCTCGGAAATGAGACGAGAAGCCGCGCTCGCACTGAGTGATCACCACTGAATCCAACCCACTCAATAGATTCCTTTAATTTGACAAAAATCTCCTTTTAAATCCATTCTATAGCGTCAATGAGTTAACTAGGGGTGTCCAGCTTCAACTTTAACCATGATCCCATTTCTTCCTTTTCTATTCACTGTATCACCAAATACAATTGTTTAACTTTGGTTTTAGCGTAGCGTTAGCCTAGCTTATGACGAGTCTCTTATTGGTACATTGTAACGATCATGAATAAATAAATGAAGGTTCAGAGCATGGTTAACTGCTGTGGAGTGTTGGTGATGGTGCGAGGTTAGATTGACACTGATGAATAGAATACATGAATGTGAATCAAGACATCTGATTGGCCCAATGAAGCGTGATGATCACATGATGACTGGCAACTGGCCTGCAGCTTACCTTCCTGGTCTTTATATACCTACTGGAACTAGATCATGGGTAGAAGATTCATCATGATTGATGGGGAGTCCCTTGCAGGATTTCCGTGTCTGACTTGTACAAGGAATTCCCTTCAGCAGTGATTCTCGACCTTTTACACACTGCAGACCACTTGGGAATATTCTCGTTGATCAAACAAATATGCACAGAAACATCGCGAATCCGAAGATATCCCCGGAACTATCACTCGCGTGATGAAGGTTCGGCGACCCCCCCCCCCCTATCCCACAACACTAGCGCACGAGTGGTTTGCACCGTCATGTCTCGTGAATTTACAAGAAAACTGTCGGAGAGAAACAAGAAAAAATATAGTTCACTTGTATAGCTCTAAGCCTATACTGGAGTGCGAAAGCTTTTTTCATAAGAAATACATGTTGATTGGTTGATTGGAAGAAACTAATCAAAATGAAACTTTTTCTACATATTGGTGTCACATCAAAATAGGTTGGAATTGTTTTTCAGAAAAATTGATCCAACGGTTTATCTGAAAAAAAAATCGTCAAGTTTGGAAAATTCCCGTAAGAATAGCCCGGATGGAAAGTACTTGAAATATGAGAATTTTTCAAAAGCTTTAAAATTTTCACTGAATATGAAAAACACCAACATACATATTTTCAGTGACTTTCACAACAATCGGATGATAAATATCAAGGAAAACGCAATAAAAGTATCGGCCCACATGTGATTGAATATTGGGGTCAATTGGCTTTGCAAAGTGTATAGGCCTATGCGACAGGTTGCAGCACTGTAAAAATCAACAGGTAAGGTTTATGAACGTTCAATGTAAGTAATCCAAGGTCTGTGAATATAGATCGAACTGACATTATTAAACATTCTAGATTTCCATACTTCTGAGCTCATCTCACAACGCATATCTCGCAAGTTTTCATAGTTGAAACTCAAACTATGTGAACAAATATCATAGAAATTTCTCAAATCAATTGACTTGTCAGTTTGGAACTCACTTTCCCAATGATTGATGAGAATGTTGAAATAAAACATGACTGGGTGGGTATAAAAACTTCCAGTAAACATCTCGGAAGTAGATTGCTCAAAAGTCAAATGGAAAATTCAAATTCCATTAAAAACTTCTACAACTCGTACAGAAGAATATGAAACTATAGAAGGATAGCAGAAAACAAATAAGCAGAAAAGTAAATTGCAAACAGTCAAGATAGAAATCAAAAAATATGGAAAATAACGAACATTGACTGTGTAGATCACAATATTCTTCTATCAAAACTAAATCTCTATTCTAAATCCAATCAGGTCGTACTTGGAAAACCAGAAAACAGTGTGTCGAAATTATTGCCGTATGTAAGACAAAACAAAGTAAAATCGGAATTCAAACATTTCGTCCAAGCAAGGGATCATTTACAATAACTGAATTACATTTAAATTGTACTGATTCTCACCAAATGTTCATCATTTTATGAACTATTAATCATCTTGCATATAATTATAATTACAATTAATTAATTGCATTTAATATAATTAATCCATAGCCTTAATTGGGGAACAATGATTTTGTATCAAGTTTTGATGTTATTAAAAAAAATATATATATAATTACAATTATTAATATCAATTCTATAACTATGTAGCCATTCCATTATTTATCATCAATTTTAAAACTTGACTACATCTGTATGTCAGCATACATGTCGTTATATCCTTCACTGAAATGCACGGTCCTAGTGGATTCTACGACGATATTGTTAACACGTGATCCTCTCTAAAGCACGGTACACACGAACGATTACAGTTGCCCCAATCGCCAACTGGCTTGGGCAACTAACCTGGAATTGTTCGTGTGTACATGCCATCAATTATATTATGCCATCAACAAAGTCGACGATCCGATTCGGTCAGCCGTGTTAGTTGGCGATTGGGGCAACTGTAATCGTTCGTGTGTACCGTGCTTTAGCGATCGCATCTTCTTCAATCTTAGTTGTGACCCGCATTGGGGCTAAAAGGCATTTGATGTTTCACTATGGTGACGTTGTTACTGGCTAGACATTGTTCCTTTGTTTTTCAATAAATGTTTTGATTGTAGCTAAGAATGCAACTAATACTTGACTTACCAACCTATTCTCAAGAACAGTCGACTGGAAATTATTACCGGTGTACAACAAACAAAGTCAACAAACAAGGTCTCAAATTTTGCAGTCTTTTTATTGGTCACTTGAAAGGAGACGAATATTTTCAAAGTGATACATTGATACAGTTAATTGAAAATTGATAAGATAAGGAATAATAATATAGTTTGACAAGAAACTTGCCCTCTCACGTCCATTTTCTTTTCTAAAATGTAGTTTCCTATCAACTTGATGACATTTAGTTGGTAGTGAGTGATTCAGAGAATTTAAATTGAGAGCCTACATTTGATTGGGTAGCACACCATCTTGAAAAATTTAAACGTTATAAGTTCATAAAGCCTAACTTACAAATATCTTGTCATATTTCGTAATGTAGGTTTTATTAATCAAATGAAAATCTTCCAAATTCAAAGTATAATTCCAAATTATTTTTATATTGTATTTTCATTCTTATTTGAAGTTATGATTCATTGTACTCCGATGAGGAAGCGTATGTCCAGGTTGAAGTCAGTCTTTGCCTTCTTTCGAGCCACACACAAATGTTTCCAGCGTACTTGATGGTGTGATCTTCACACGTTGAATGCTCAGCGGTCGGTAACCAGAGGCCGTACGTACGTTGTGACTGCAGCCGCAAGCGATCACTCACAACAGTCCCAACGTACAAGAGCTTACTGCACATCGGTAGATCAAATCTTGGTGCAGACTAATTTTACTACTTAATTGAATAGCTTAATTAAAATCCTGATTTATTGAACTCATTTATATCCGTGTTGAAACGTCTGTTTGTCTGATTGTGTCAAGGGCGATGCGTGCTGTTGGAACTATTTACAAAATCTTGACTTTCCTTGTAAGCTGGAAATTATCTTGTAACATATTGTTACCCTGACAACTTCTTTCTTATTACAGTATTATTAACTACAAGTAGAACATTCCGACTGTTCCACACTCAAGACTAAGATTTATGGGCGAAGATCGTTGACAATCTTATAATTACAGTAAACCCTCGTTAATTGGAAATGCATGGGACAAAAAAAATGATTCTCATTTATAAAAATTCGGATGAACAAAAAAACTAATTTTCCACAAAAATCATCACACTTCCCGGTTGGAATTGAAGCAATTTCGCATTGCCCGGAAGAGAAAGCTATGCCACACGTGTGAGAAGCCGCTCCATTGATTGATCGTTTGTATCTCGCTCACTATACAGCCAACTATAGGCGCTCAACCAAGTGTTCCGATCTTACAATAAATCAGAATAACGTAAACTAGTCGTCATAAGAATAATCCAGGGAGGAAAATATGGAAAAATATTTTTGCCTCCCTCCGTTGCTCAGTCAAGTTACTGCTTCAGGAATCGAAGTGACCATTGGGTGTGGGTTCGAGTTCTGCTTAATAAAGGCATAGGTTTTTGTCGAGGGGTAAACAACTAGTAAATTTGGTGTACACCTGATTTCAGATATCAAGGGATTTCAGGGAGATTTGAAGGGATTTCAGGACAAGCGTACACCAGATTTCAGGAGTTGTAAACTCCTTGTTTTTTTTGACCTGCTGTTTGGTGGGGTCACCAAGTAAAAAATAATCTTCATCGAACTCATTCATATTTCATTCATATATTTGATTTGTTCATGAATACGGTGAACGTGTATTCTAGTCCTCAATTGAATCCTTTATCTTTATTTAAATAATAACATTTCTTTTGGCACTTTCTATCGAATTCTTTCGAATGGATCAAGTAGCATTCAATCTTCTGATTTCTAAAGTTGCCGTCAGATCGCGTCAGATGATGACACAGTTTATCGACTATGTCGATCAAGTAGTATTCAATATTCTGATTTCTAAACTTGCCACAGATGTTGTGAGCTCGCTTGGACCAATATAGCTACCTTGGATGGACACAGTTTATCGACTGTCGATAAAATAGCATTCAGTATTCTGATTTCTAAACTTGCCCACGGACTTAGATTAAATACATTTAAGAACCTTGGATGGACGTGGTGGTGTGCAGTGACCACTTGACATTAGTGGCAGTGACTTGATTTTGTTTCGCGAAAGAGCTTAGTATCTAACTTACTAAGGTCTTTGCTTTCGCTTAATCACTTTAGCTGACGCCATTTTGCAGTTGCACAAATCAGGGTAATATGCGGCCTAGCCGTCGATTTAGCTTTCAAAGGTAGGAGCCTATGTCTTCTTACTTTTTATTCATCTTGTATTTATTCATTTATTCGATTAGATGTTATAATATTGTAGGCCTAATTACCGATCGAATTACTTTTGGCCCAAGCTGGCTGAAGCCAGAAAGGAATCAAGGCCTTGTGGGTGTGGTAGGCCTATTTCAATCACAAAATAGGCTAGGGCAGGCCTATCACCTGTAAATGCACGCTTGTTACTTACATTGTAAGTAATGCTAGGCTAGAACAAGCCTTTTTTTCACAGCTTGGTCTCTTAATCTAGGCCTAGCCTAGGCCTACCTTGTTATTAGCCTAGGCCCCACACCTGTGATTCAAGTCATTCAACCCCCTCATGCCTAGGCTCAGGCAGTTGGCTTCATTTGGTGGTCACTAGGCCCTAGGCCTACGCTCTAGAATAGTGAGTTCTTGTATTGAAGCTATTTCGGCTGATATCAACAGTGCTGCTAGTTGGGCTTGCTCCAAAATCCCTGCCTAAAGCTAGGTGAAAAGAGGGTAAATTTGTTGATTCACATACCACACAATTTTTTTGTGGAGGGGGGATTATTACCAAAAATATATATACAGTAAGGCTTAGCCATTGATTTTGTAAGGTTAAAGATAGGATACGTATATGGGAGCCTCTGCACCAAGCCAGTTTGAGGGTTTGGCCCATCTAGTCCAGAAATTCATAGGTAGGCCTAGTGCTAGTGTCGATTCTTGGGTCGACAGACTAGCTGGTAGCGCCCTCCGAAGCGAGCGGTTTTCTCCTATAACTACTCACTCTCAACTGGCAGCGGACTGTAGCACATCGCCGTTCGCCGACTGCGAGCAATCTGCTAGCCGTGTTTGGCGCGCAATAAACATAAACTGCGATTGGTATTTGATATTAGCCAGCCTCTCGTTCTAGCAAGCAATGACCCTATTGACCCTAACTTGGTGCTGATTAGTGCTAGTAGTCATTAATTAGTATAACAACACTTGAGCAGTATTCCAAGTGTAGACCTATATTCACACAAATGCAGTAATCACGGTATTATTATTATTATTATTATTACACGGCGAATAATCAAGTGTTCATAGTCGAATACTTACTATTTAATAGTGAATAAATAAATAAAAATCGTCGTCGAAGAATCAAGATTATTATATACCAAAGATACGCATTGGAAATGAAAATCTAAGCAATTTACTTTTTTTAGTAGAAAAAATTCCCTCATATGCGGCCGAGATACGTCGATATGTTTGTGGGACGTATCGTGTACATATGTATATAAATGAGGAACGTTTTTCAGATTAGAGTAATGCCTATAATAATCTCGAGTAGGCCTACAGATAAGCTTTGTGCCTTCTTTGTGTTCTTCTTTTGGTTTTCTTTCTTTCTTTCTTTGTGTTTTCTTTGTTTGCACCTAAAATTTATATAATATCCATGTCGATGTAGGCCACTTCAATGAATAACGATAAATACGCTGATACAAATATAAAAGTGATATTATAAACAATGTTAATAATAAAATAGAGTAATATTGAAAAATATTACCTTTTTTTTTAAAATTTGATTCAATTTGACTACTAATTATTTGGCCCTTAAGGCCTTGATGAAATTTTTGAACGTCGACTATACTAAAATAATGGTAATCGGTGGCTTAAAAGTGTAATACCATAAACTAAAGAACACAAATTCCGTTTGTTCTTTATAGTCTATGGTACCGGTAATACACAAATAGTAATTAGTAAATAGTAATTAGACTGTATGAAGGTTCGCTTTAATCGTTTGATTGAAGGGTTGCCAAGTTGGAAAACAACTCATCTCTCAAACGATAAACATCCAAATTACGTGTCAAGTGTCTTGCCTGTATTATAGTTTTCAGTGCACTGTCATCTCACCCACAGCTATTGACAACGAGTGATATTTAACAATCCCATCTCTCATTCATAGCCTTAATTGGGGAACAATGATTTTGTATCAAGTTTCGATGTTATAAAAAAAAGATATTGCACAGGAGTAGACCTATATAACATTGTTTTGGGATAGCGAAGACACCCATCAAATTCATAATTTTTTGAAGTGGGTTCAACTACGAATGGATGATATGACTGTATTTATTTTTCGGTTTCATGTTTTTTTTCTCTTGGTTTTTGAGTTTAATGTGCTATTGATAACGGTCGGCGTCAATTGGTTTATTATATACACCTGAGTGGGCCTATCTGATGTTCTTTTCAATCTTATAGGAAAAGAAAAAATCCCAGATCCTATAGTTGAAACACTTGCTACAAATATGATACAATTAATTACAATTATTCAGAATGGAATGTAGATGGGTTAATTTCATCATGTGAGTCTTTGTACAGAAAAGTCACTTGGGTATTTTTTAATTATTTTTTTCAATCTGGTAGGCCTAAATATTTTGTAGGCCTACTTCAAAAATTCATTTCTCGTAATATTTCTATGTTTAAAATACGTTTGAAATAGTTATTTTATTATAATAGTTGAAATAACTTATACCATTATGAAATCAAACTGTCGACACTTGTCTGTCTAGCGTGGAGTTTAAAAATAGAATAAGATTCAAGTTTCTCATGTTGAAAGCACAAATGGTTAAAAGTAGACACGACCGTTCGTTTCTGATACTGACGGTTAGAAGTGTCGACTCTGCTAGTGACAGCTTAGACAGACTGTAAGCCTGCATATTTCCTAGCCCACGCAGAACGCTAGGCGCTCACAGCAGCGATGTTGTGCGGACCGCACTCGGTTCAGAATGACTAGTACTACAAAATATCCGCTGCGTTTCGAAGCACTACGGTCAGTAACCTGGCCCTCTATAAATTTCTCGTCTGTTTTTCGGAAGCTCGCTCAGCTCGTTGGCCCTCTATATTTTTCGGGTCTGCATTTTGGAAGCTCTGAGCAAACCGGTCTCGGTGGCTCGCCGACAATTTTAACACAGGATGTCCCTTCTTCAACACTTTGTCTGGCATGCATTCCACTGTCAAAACTACCCTACTTGGCAGCCATTCCAGCTGTTTTATAATGTTACACTAAATAATTCATTGCATCACTATTTATTTGTCTATCACTTTGAAACTTTTTGCAGTTTGTCAGTACAAGTAATTTATTATTGTTCTGCTTTCAAAGATATAATTTCACTGTCACTGCCGCAAAACAATTCCGATTCAATTTGGTTTTGCGTTAGCCGCGGATTTCTAGACTCCATGTTTCATAACACTACTTTTGACATGTTGCCTAATGTCACAGTCACTTTGATAATTATTTGCTATTAAACAATTTACACCAACTTCAAGCAAAAAAATTCTTCATTTAAATCTATTGATTCTGCGCTAGGTTGGCAAGTTTAAAAGTTTCCATTCACTTCCGAAAGATGGCGATAGCGTACGGTTTTCGACGATGAAATGAAAACCGATATATCGGTCGTTGCCAGGCAACGTGTGGGCGAAAGATCACCGATATATCGGCACTTGCCAGACAAAGTGTTGACCACTACAAATTCAATGGCTTAGCCACCCTTCTGGCTCAAGAAGCTTGAGTGAGTGCCACGTATCTAGATCAGGTCTCCTCTTGGTTACAGTAGAATTCCCACAGGCCTAGGCCACTGAGTACTGGCTAAACAGTACAGATCGTGGTTGTGCCAGGATCATGACCGATCACGTCTGCTAGAGCACTGTTGCGACGGAATGCTGCTAGGAGCAAACTGAAACTCGGTGATTGTAGGCATGACGTTAGAGTGGAATGAATTGATCATATTGTCACTATGTGGTCAGTTGGGCTTGATAGAAAAGGGTCTGCTATTACGGTACAATTTCAGGTCTATTAGGCCTAATCTGAATTGAAAATGACTTCTATGTTTCTGAACGTTATAGTTTGTACGAGCGTACGAGAGCTCAACATCATGGATGCACTACAAACAACACGCTGGCTTCTGATTGGCTCTCTCCCTTCTGCAAACACAGCACGCTGGTCTTTGATTGGTTCACCCACTACTGTTATTCACCGGTAAGAAATGGCACAGGGTTCTGTTATATTCTATTTATGTCACATCGTCTGATTAAATTCTATCACTGCGATGAGAGGTTGAGTGACTAGCATGCTGAACCGTCATTCCCGTGACCTGGGTTCGATTCCCGCCACGGTCGACCATCCTGAGCAACATGCTTTGAGCAATCGGCAACAAGCGCTCCGAGTATGAATACGTTTACTGTTGATCGCCATGACGACGCCATAGCTAGACTTCAAAGTGTGGTTATGTTACCACGAACAAATATTAAACTTACACCATATGTATCCAATCAAACCATATGAGCTTCTTAATACTGTTGGACCATTAATTACCCAAATAAAAGTGTGAAAACTGATGTAATATCTCGTGCATGAATATCAGTAGAAAAGTTGGTGACGTATTGTTGGTCTCAGCGCAGTTGCAAGAAGCAAAAGATAAACCAAGTTCATCTCTTGGCGCAGGTAGCAAGTGTTCATGCAACCGGGAGAAACTCGCTCTCTGATTGGCCAGCGCATGTTGTCGGTTGCACAAAGCATGTTGCTCGTAGCACAAAGCTCGAGAGTAAATGCGGCTTAAGTGCAGTGAACCATCGTTGATTACAACTCGGTTCATTCAAATTAACCCCACAATAAAAACCTCTGCACCGTTCCCAGGTCAATCGTTTTCCCGCTACCATCTTCATTAGTTTTATATTGGGCTCAACGACACACTATAATGATAACTAAGATCTATTGGCGTCAGGTGAATGATTGATGAATGGTTTCGTAGGTATTGTGAAGGATAGTGGGAAGGAAGCAGTCATGGCCCATATTGTAGCAACCATCCCAGCATCAGACTAGACTACAGAGAGAAACCACGGAAAATCTCTGTCAAGATGGACGTTGGCGGGGATCAAACCACGCCCGATATGCCCCTGATCACATGAAGCGAGCGCGTTGACCACTGCGCTGCGTGTTCTGTCCAGCCCTAGTCCTGTATAACCACTGATTGTTTATTATTCCTGGTCCCTTGAGAACAATAGAGGTTCTACTGTAACTCAAGCTGGTGAGTTTATCCCCACCAGCCACAGGGTTTCCACTATTTCAATTGAACAGCATCGACATATATTCATTTCACTGCCAATATTTCCTTGATGATTGCTGATTGTTGTTGGCTCAACGACCCCACCACAGCCAGGTTAGGCCTATACCGAGGTACAAACGAGAAGGTGATGCTGGTATCAAGATATATGGTATAATGAGGTGAAATGTTATGTCATCACTGGGTGTTTCTGGATAGTGGGAAGGAGTCGGTCGTGGCCTGTTGTTAAGGAACCATCCCAGTATCAACCTGAACGACAGAGGGAAACCACGAAAAACCCCTGTCAGGATGGTTGACCATGGCGGGAATCGAACCCCGGTCTCCCGAATGACGGTTCAGTGGGCTAGCCACTTGACCACTCATCTCAGTTAATATTTGTACAGCCAAGCTATTCTCAAGGAATTACGATCAATAGGACAAGATTTACTCATGTCATCTTCTCATTGATCACTACTCTGTCGCCAATAGATCTCAGTCATTCAATCACTACTCTGTCGCCAATAGATCTCGGTCATACAACTCAATATAAATCAACCTCCACGTCATCTTCTCATTAATCACTACTCTGTCGCCAATAGATCTCAGTCATTCAATCACTACTCTGTCGCCAATAGATCTCGGTCATACAACTCAATATGAATCAAACTCCACGTCATCTTCTCATTGATCACTACTCTGTCGCCAATAGATCTCAGTTATACAACTCAATATAAATAAACCTTCATGTCATGTTCTCATTATTCACTACTCTGTCGCCAATAGATCTCGGTCATTCAACTCAATATAAAAACACCTTCATGTCATCTTCTCATTAATCACTACTCTGTCGCCAATAGATCTCGGTCATTCAAGTCAATATAAATGAACCTTCATGTCATCTTCTCAATAATCACTACTCTGTCGCCAATAGATATCGGTCATTCAAGTCAATATAAATGAACCTTCATGTCATCTTCTCAATAATCACTACTCTGTCGCCAATAGATCTCAGCCATTCAATTCAATATAAATAAACCTTCATGTCATCTTCTCAATAATCACTACTCTGTCGCCAATAGATCTCAGTCATACAACTCAATATAAATCAACCTCCACGTCATCTCATTGATCACTACTCTGTCGCCAATAGATCTCAGCCATTCAACTCAATATAAATAAACCTTCATGTCATCGTCTCAATAATCACTACTCTGTCGCCAATAGATCTCATCCATTCAACTCAATATAAAAACACCTTCATGTCATCTTCTCATTAATCACTACTCTGTCGCCAATAGATCTCAGTCATTCAACTCAATATGAATGAACCTTCGTGTCATCTTCTCAATAATCACTACTCTGTTGCCAATAGATCTCATCCATTCAACTCGATATAAATCAACCTTCTTGTCATCTTCTCATTAATCACTACTCTGCCGCCAATAGATCTCAGCCATTCAACTCAATATAAATGAACCTTCGTGTCATCTTCTCATTAATCACTACTCTGTCGCCAATAGATCTCATCCATTCAACTCGATATAAATCAACCTTCATGTCATCTTCTCATTAATCACTACCGGTACTCTGTCGCCTATAGATCTCAGCCATTCAACTCAATATAAATCAACCTTTGTGCCATATTCTCATTAATCACTACTCTGTCGCCAATAGATCTCGGTCAATCAACTCAATATAAATTAACCTTTGTGTCATCTTCTCAATAATCACTACTCTGTCGCCAATAGATCTCAGCCATTCAACTCAATATAAATAAACCTTCATGTCATCTTCTCAATAATCACTACTCTGTCGCCAATAGATCTCATCCATTCAACTCGATATAAATCAACCTTCATGTCATCTTCTCATTGATCACTACTACGTCGCCAATAAGTCTCAGCCATTCAACTCAATATAAAAACACCTTCCTTGTATCTTCTCATTGATCACTACTCTGCCGCCAATAGATCTGTCATTCAACTCAATATAAATCATCCTTTGTGTCATCTTCTCAATAATCACTATTCTGTCGCCAATAGATCTCAGTCATTCAGCTCAATATAAATGAACCTTCATGTCATCTTCTCATTAATCACTACTCTGTCGCCAATAGATCTCAGCCATTCAACTCAATATAAATGAACCTTCGTGTCATCTTCTCATTAATCACTACTCTGTCGCCAATAGATCTCATCCATTCAACTCGATATAAATGAACCTTCATGTCATCTTCTCAATAATCACTACTCTGTCGCCAATAGATCTCAGCCATTCAACTCAATATAAATCAACCTTTGTGCCATATTCTCATTAATCACCACTATGTCGCCAATAGATCTCAGACATTCAACTCAATATAAATGAACCTTCATGTCATCTTCTCAATAATCACTACTCTGTCGCCAATAGATCTCAATCATTCAACTCAATATAAATCAACCTTCATGTCATCTTCTCATTAATCACTACTCTGCCGCCAATAGATCTCAGCCATTGAACTCAATATAAATAAACCTTCATGTCTCCTCAATATTCACTACTCTGTCGCCAATAGATCTCAGTGTTTCAACTGAATATAAATAAACCTTCATGTCTCCTCAATATTCTTTACTCTGTCGCCAATAGATCTCAGTGTTTCAACTGAATATAAATAAACCTCCATGTCATCTCAATAATCACTACTGTGTCGCAAATAGATCTCAGTCATTCAACTCAATATAAATCAACCTTCATGTCATCTTCTCATGGTTTGAGTCTCACACTGCCTATTCTTGTACTGCCTACGTAGCGTGGTCAGTGTGTGACACTGCCTACGATGTCGTTTCCCCAACTTCCCCCACTCTGCATCCCAGTGGGTCATATGTTGTCTTGTACTGCCTACGGTATCTATATTTTGTCTTGTACTGCCTACGCCACCTACCGACCCTCTATAATGGGATTACAATTCCTGCTATTGGTAGTAAATTTGAAAATTGAAATACTTGAATATCTCACTTCTTTAAAATTACGTCGTTTTCTCAATGAGAAGAGAATAAGACAGTGAAAGCCCAATACGAATACGAATAATGATATATTCATCAAGATCACAAGATATAGAAAATGTCAACTGAGACGTGTGGCCGGGTGATGAATACACTGAACCGTCATTCAGGAGACGGGGGTTTAATTTCCGCCATGGTCGACCATCCTGACAGGGTTTCTCGTGGTTTCCCTCTGTCGTTCAGGTTGATACTGGGATGGTTCCTTTACAACAGGCCACGACCGACTCCTTCCCACCATCCAAAAATACCTAATGGTATTAGATGACCTTTCATCTCACCATCCCATATTCTCACATATCATTTACTGACGCCAATAGATCGTAGTCATCAGTACAGTGCGTCGTTGAACCCAATATAAAATAGAATAAATGAATGAAGGAAAGGTCATTACAATACAATTGGGTAGAATCAGGCTATCACTGTCTATTTTCTTCTCATTGGGAAAACGACGTAATTTTAAAGAAGTGAGATATTCAAGTATTTCAATTTTCAAATTTACAACCAATAGTTTTGGGAATTGTATTCCCATTATAGAGGGTCGGTAGGTGACGTAGGCAGTACAAGACAAAATATAGATACCGTAGGCAGTGCAAGACAAAATATGACCCACTGGGATGCAGAGTGGGGGAAGTTGGGGCAACTACATCGTAGGCAGTGTGTGACAGAAAAGGTATACAGGTAGAGTAGGCAGTGCGAGAATACACCCTTCTCATTAATATCTCCTCCATTGCCAATAGATCTGTCATTAAACCCAATAGAGATGATCTTTTATGTCATCTTCTTATCAATATCTCCTCTGCTGCCAATAGATTTCAGTCATTTAACTGCTTGCATTACTCTTTGACTGCCAACTAATTGTTGAGAAGACTTCATTACAAACTTATGTCCTATTGTTGCAGGTTGTCCCAGCTGTTGGACACACGTGGATGAGCGTACTCGTCCCAGCCTGCCACACAAGACACGCCATGCAGCCGACTTCAGGATCGTGTTGGGGTCAGTTCGTCAATCGCAGCAATCAACGCTGTGACTTGAGCCAGTCAAGCAAGCAGCTGGTCAGCCTGCTGTGTTATGATTGGTTTAATGATGATTGGAACATGAGTGGATTGAGATGAGAGTAATAATGATGTATGAACAAATATATTGTGATTGCATGATTTATTGATATAACTTGTACAGAATAATTAATAAAATTGATAAGTTACAATGATATGATGTGTTCTCGCTTGTTGTTATCCTATGGCTCCCAGTATACCCCGTGCAGCCTGCAAGGGAGGGGGTCGCGGGAACGTGGAGGTCATGGGGGTGCTTGACCTTGAACCCTTGCGTGCAAGAGAGGCTCATGTAGCTTCCGAGGAAGCTACGCAAGTCTCTCGTGCACGGGCGAATACAAGGTCTCACCCCAACCCCTCCAGCAAATCTTAGATGGTGGTCGGACGTATGACAATGTACCCTTGAATGCAAGACAGGCTCATGTGAGTCTATCTCACACGCAAGAGTAGAAAGTCTCGCCCGAGAGCCATCCAGACCGTTCCCGTCACCCCCACAAGCCCTTTACCCACGGCTCGGGTGCAGGCCCTTTAGCCACGGCCCAGGTGAGAACAGGCACCAGTGCTCATGGGTATCAGGTTTCTTTAAGCTCAGGGCAACAAGATCCCTACTCGGAGCAGTAGTTTATTAACGTGACATACCAGGTCATTACTGTCATTTGTTGAACTCTAGGCTGACAAATGCCATTCTGAGCTTGATCGACTTGGTTTGAGACAACAGGGCTGATCATACCACGCTAGGCTGGCCTACCCGGCTCAGGGATCATTTTATAATAGGCTGAATCATACCTCGATGCAGGCTGCACGGGGGACAGTTTACCCACATGCCGGTGGATCTTACCCAGCTAACACCTACGTACTAACACAACGCACGATGCTCCAAGGAATGAATCTTCAAGGTAAGCTGCAGCCTGCAAGCAACAAAGAGGTCACATTGTAGTGAATAACTTGCACAAAGATTACTTGCACATACAATTACATAATTTTTAATTGATTGTGGTCTATAAAAAGCTACTGCATGTGTCCATCACATTTGAAAAAAAATACAATTTTGGAAATTTAAAATTTGATAAGTTATTTTTTGCTCTAAAATCTTTAAATTCAAATCAATATAGAAACCGAGACCTGATTTGTGTTATGATTTGATTACTCTACACACACATAACGACAGAACCAAGAAATTCAACAAAAACTTTCAAGTCACCAAAAAAAATTGCCAAAATGGACAGGGTAATAAATGGACACTAGTTTTCGACCTTCCACAATTAATTCCCATGAACTGGTGGTGCCTATGATGCTCTAGTATTTTTTTATGAGTGTAACTTTGGGATCTTTGAATCACCAGGAAGTTTCGTTACGATTGCCTTTGCCGTTGCCAAGAAAAACGTTGCTGATTTACCAAAAAAATGCAATTTCCAGCCAACTTTCAGAACAGACTTTTTAAAAAACAATGATAATACAATCATTTTTGTATATTCACACAGAGAAATTACTCCTGAATGAGAAAATATTTTTTTGGAATTATTCCAACCAAAACTTGGTTCAAAAAATCAAATTTGAAAAAGTGTAAAAAGGCAAAAAATCATGATTTTTGATTTGGCTCAAATTTTGTGGGAGAACAAAATTACATTTTAAAAAACGTTGTCCATCAAAATTTTTCCAAAAATATCATTTTTCGACCAATTACAAGGACTCCAAGACTACCTAATGATAAATGTGCCAAGTTATTTTTTGCTCTAAAATCTTTAAATTCAAATCAATATAGAAACTGAGACCTGATTTGTGTTCTGATTTGTTTACTCTACACACACATGACGACAGAACCAAGAAATTCAACAAAAACTTTCAAGTCACCAAAAAAAATTGCCAAAATGGACAGGGTAATGGACACTAGTTTTCGACCTTCCGCAATTAATTCCCATGAACTGGTGGTGCCTATGATGCTCTAGTATTTTTTTATGAGTGTAACTTTGGTATCTTTAAATCACCAGGAAGTTCCGTTACGATTGCCTTTGCCGTTGCCAAGAAAAACGTTGCTGATTTACCAAAAAAATGCAATTTCCAGCCAACTTTCAGAACAGACTTTTTAAAAAACAATGATAATACAATCATTTTTGTATATTCACACAGAGAAATTACTCCTGAATGAGAAAATATTTTTTTGGAATTATTCCAACCAAAACTTGGTTCAAAAAATCAAATTTGAAAAAGTGTAAAAAGGCAAAAAATCATGATTTTTGATTTGGCTCAAATTTTGTGGGAGAACAAAATCACATTTTAAAAAACGTTGTCCATCGAAATTTTTCCAAAAATATCATTTTTCGACCAATTACAAGGACTCCAAGACTACCGTACCTAATGATAAATGTGCTAAGTTATTTTTTGCTCTAAAATCTTTAAATTCAAATCAATATAGAAACCGAGACCTGATTTGTGTTATGATTTGTTTACTCTACACACACATGACGACAGAACCAAGAAATTCAACAAAAACTTTCAAGTCACCAAAAAAAATTGCCAAAATGGACAGGGTAATGGACACTAGTTTTCGACCTTCCGCAATTAATTCCCATGAACTGGTGGTGCCTATGATGCTCTAGTATTTTTTTATGAGTGTAACTTTGGTATCTTTAAATCACCAGGAAGTTCCGTTACGATTGCCTTTGCCGTTGCCAAGAAAAACGTTGCTGATTTACCAAAAAAATGCAATTTCCAGCCAACTTTCAGAACAGACTTTTTAAAAAACAATGATAATACAATCATTTTTGTATATTCACACAGAGAAATTACTCCTGAATGAGAAAATATTTTTTTGGAATTATTCCAACCAAAACTTGGTTCAAAAAATCAAATTTGAAAAAGTGTAAAAAGGCAAAAAATCATGATTTTTGATTTGGCTCAAATTTTGTGGGAGAACAAAATTACATTTTAAAAAACGTTGTCCATCAAAATTTTTCCAAAAATATCATTCTTCGACCAATTACAAGGACTCCAAGACTACCTAATGATAAATGTGCCAAGTTATTTTTTGCTCTAAAATCTTTAAATTCAAATCAATATAGAAACCGAGACCTGATTTGTGTTCTGATTTGTTTACTCTACACACACATGACGACAGAACCAAGAAATTCAACAAAAACTTTCAAGTCACCAAAAAAAATTGACCTTCCGCAATTAATTCCCATGAACTGGTGGTGCCTATGATGCTCTAGTATTTTTTTATGAGTGTAAGTTTGGTATCTTTAAATCACCAGGAAGTTCCGTTACGATTGCCTTTGCCGTTGCCAAGAAAAACGTTGCTGATTTACCAAAAAAATGCAATTTCCAGCCAACTTTCAGAACAGACTTTTTAAAAAACAATGATAATACAATCATTTTTGTATATTCACACAGAGAAATTACTCCTGAATGAGAAAATATTTTTTTGGAATTATTCCAACCAAAACTTGGTTCAAAAAATCAAATTTGAAAAAGTGTAAAAAGGCAAAAAATCATGATTTTTGATTTGGCTCAAATTTTGTGGGAGAACAAAATTACATTTTAAAAAACGTTGTCCATCGAAATTTTTACAAAAATATCATTTTTCGACCAATTACAAGGACTCCAAGACTACCTAATGATAAATGTGCTAAGTTATTTTTTGCTCTAAAATCTTTAAATTCAAATCTCTATATAAACCGAGACCTGATTTGTGTTATGATTTGATTACTCTACACACACATGACGACAGAACCAAGAAATTCAACAAAAACAAAACCAAAAAAAATTGACTGAAAAAACCAAAGATCAATTTTGAAACTTGTGATTCATCTAGACAGTGATGACGAAAACTTATAACTACGTATGTCTTTATACTTACTGGCATTGTTCTTGTCGTTCTCTTTGTTGCGTTCCTCTTCTTCCCGCGTCTTCACTGCGTCATCTTCTACATCGTACTGCCGTCTCCGTGGCCTCCTAGGTCCCGCTAGCTGCTACACGTCCTGGCATCGTCACATGTTGACGGGAACTGATCGTCACGACGACAGCATCCACCGAGTTGCGAGACGAATCACGCGACTGAATAGAGCGGCTGTAACAGTTAGTCAACGTTAGAAAACCCACGCTGAAAGAAGCTTCATACTTGACTTCTCACATTTCATCAACTTGCAATTCAACTTTCTGTTTTTGTTGTTAAATGTAGACCTAATATAATTTTCATCTTTGCTATTTCCTCAGGTCAGTATATTATTAGTTGTACTTATTTAATTGTTGAAAACTTTCAATTTTATAGTCAACCAGGCCTATGCCATTTAGATTTACCAAGGCCGATGTGATGATGATGGTGATTGTTTGCTTAACGACCCCACCAACAGCTAGGTTATACGGGGGTACGAATGAGCAGGTGATTGTGAAACTATGTTCAAGTGATGATAAGTGAAAGGACGCTCACAAAAATCCATGCCTCATGCGGGACTCGAACCCACGCTCAGCGGTGACTTCAGTTTCTGAAGCGGTGCCTCAGCTGACTGAGCTACCGTGGGCAGCTAAGGCTGATGTGAATACAGCCTAGATACTGTTCTTATCATTGCTAAGCGAATAGGCATGTTCACTTAAATTTTTGTTTTTACTCATATAAGCAAAAATCTAAAATAGCATATCCTGCTAATAATGAAGAATCTATCCATCTATCTAGCAATATAAATAACATTATACAGTAAAACCTCTGTTTATACATTTTGTTTATAGCCTAGGCCCTACATTTATTACATTCATGAGTTTCATTCTCTGATCCAACCCATATGCTCCACATGTTGAATAGTCTCATTAATAAGTTTTTCACGTTGATACATTTTTTCAGTCTGGTCTCCTGAAAAACGTATGAGAGGTTCCACTGTAATCTTATTGTAGGCCCACTATGTTTCAAACTGTAGAATGTAAACTAATGATATTATCATGAAGTTGAAACTGTTTCGTGTCATATTTTGTAAGTCATTTCATCATGTTATCTGCATTCATTGGTCACATTATTCATTGGTCACTTCTTGAATTTCTCACAGGTGAGGTGAGGTGGAAGAACGATTAGAGCTAACTGAACCTCGCCCTTGTTGACTGTACTAGCGTTGTTAACGTATTAACGTGATGAATAAAGACATTCTATTCTTTACTCCATTCAATGTTGGGGAAGTAACTTTCAAAAGTAACGCGCCACTTTTCAAGTTTTTCGTTCTAGATTTCCTCACTTCTAAGCTCATCTCAGAAAGCAAATCCCGCGTTTTCCTAGTTCTATTTAAATGCTGCTCAACGACGCTACAAAAAGCTAGGTTAATTGGGGGTACAAATGAACGGGTGATAATGAAGTGACGAAGGGATAATAGGTGAAAGGAAGTTTACAAAAATCTATGCCTTATGCAGGAATCGAACCCATGCCCAACCCGACTTCTGTTCCCAAGGCAGTGCGGTGATTGATTGAACCAAGGGGGGCAGCTACTCTATTTATAATATACTGATACTTTAGTTGTAAAAGTCTTTTGAATAAAAAATGAATGAAATGAAAATAGTACCGGTATCAAAAGTACCCGTAATGATGAATGAATAAATACAGGAGCCTGGGTGTATTTGTGAGATAAGCACAGCTTGATTACTTGCCAGGTATTCTACTTTGAAAATATTACAATCAGCCGTTTCAACTCCCGGACCGTTAACAATAGGCCTATATGTACCTAAAGGTAAAAACCATGCCTTAAGTAGGACCCAAGCCCAAGGCAGTTTCTAAAGCGGTGCCTTAGCTGACTGAGCAACGGAGGGAGGCTTTGGTCGCTTGATAGTTAGTCAACCCTATCACGAGAGTGTAAGTCATCAGACCAAGACACAAGTCTTGGATCCTACCTGGAATTATCTCGCCGTCTCCAGCAAGCCAGCTGTCATCAAGAAGCTTGCAGGCCTACTCGTGGCTCGTCGTGGGCCCAACTCGGAGAGGAGCTGCTCTTCAGGACGTTGGCTGCATGGAAAATAATCGCCTGTTAGTACAATGACACGTATTTCTCATTTTATTGGGATTCAACAATGCAACTAAGATCCATCAGTGGGTAAATTTACTGATTAACGTACCACGCCCATCTTATTTAATTTAGTTCTTTCATTCATTTTTTAATTTTTTTTCAAAATATGTCCAACCTCTGTTCCGCTTGCCGGCGGTATACTCAAGGTTTGGACACTAGCCTAACCTTAAAAACCTAACCTGCTGTCCACCTTTGTCAGATCACAGGGCATCAACTTCAAGTGAGTAAAAAACATATTAAAACAAAGAAAATACAAAATGTACGAACTACACACCATATATATAAACAAGATCTATCAGAAAACACCAAAAACGCGAACATCGAACAAAAATAAATCAGTGACATATCGCCCCGATTTAACCAAATTAGCGTCTGCCAAAGTGATTAAGGTAAACAGCAAAGATGGTCCTCTGTAGGCTTAGTGTCCAAAGAAGTAGATTTTATTGACACCAAGGTTATTATATTGACGTAAGCGAGCTCGATCATCCATGGGCAAGTTCAGAGATCAGAATATTGAGTGCTACTTTATCGACACCAAGGTTATTATATTGGTGTAAGCGAGCTCGATCATCCATGGTTAAGTTTAGAAATCGGATGATTGAGTGCTACTTTATCGACACCAAGGTTATTATATTGATGTAAGCGAGCTCGATCATCCATGGGCAAGTTTAGAAATCAGAATATTGAATGCTACTTTATCGACACCAAGGTTGTTATATTGGTGTAAGCGAGCTCGATCATCCATGGGTAAGCTTAGAAATCGGATGATTGAACGCTACTTGATCGACTCAATAAAATTTGCTATAAAAAGTGTCAGAAGAAATGTTTTTATTTGATATTTACAAGAAAACATGTTCACCTTAGGCCTACTCATGAACAAATTAAACCCTATATAATTATTCATTTATTTATTCAGTCCAAAAATTTTCACATGGTACAAATATAGGAAATATAAAAGCTTAAAACTAGATATAAAAATCAGTAGACAGAAAGATATGATTAAAAATACTGATGATGCAATGATTGTCTACTTGTGATTGAAGTGAATTATATGAATAAATACATAATATATATATTTTTTGTTTGTGTACTAAATGACTCCACCTACAGTACGAATGAGCGGGTGATTATGAAATTATGAAGTGATCATAAGTGAAAGGACGTTTACAAAATCCGATGTCTTGTGCGGGATTCGAACTCACGCCCAAAGACCTTATTATATAACCTACGGTGCTCACGCCTAACGGTGACTTCAGTTTCTGTATATAAAAAAATAAAAATAAAAATGAATGAGTTAAGGTTGTAATATTTTAATTTGACTACAATTTCTTACACCCATTAGGAGAACGGAGCACATGCATTTTAGGATGAGTGAGATTTTATTTAATATGTAAAAAAAAATGGTCGAGTTGTAAACACCTTGATTTTTGATTGGCTCTATGACTCACCTCTTGATGCTTCCAATCATTCCACCATGGACTCTTAATACTGCTAGCCTAGTATTAAGAGTCCATGATTTACCCTGGTTACATTATACTAAATATGCCTCTATCCAACAATGCACGTGTTGCGTTTTACTGATATCGAAGAAAATTTAATCGAGATCAAAGATTTTCATTCTTTGTAGTTAACACATATGTTCTATCATAAGCGTAGGCCTAGTCCATTATCACACAAACTCTACCGGAATAATGTTCCAGTTTATATCAGTACCATAGGCATATAAATAATAGAACCCTTTGAAGTGATTAGTTCTTGAGGTGTATCATCCGAGCGATCCTACCAATTGTTATTCTTAGCCTTAACAATGACTGTCAGGCTCAACATGTTGATAGGAAAATATATACAAAATGCATATAAATGTATGTAATATAAAATGTATAATGTGCACTATACATATACAGCTATGGGTAGACTTGTAGGAATCCAGCTTTCACATTCAGTTTTGGTGGTCTTTTTTATGTGAATTGTAGCATTTTGTAGCAAACTACTGAAAAGAAAGGACCTGCAAACTCTACATCATCAACTTCGGGATTATCAACGGAAATCTACATTGTTTCGGACTTTCTAGTCCGAGCATAGAGGAGAAAGTACTATGATCCAAGAGAGAAAGCTGTTTGAATACCACTTGGGCCTATACTGTTGATATTCATTCAAGGAAAGAGATAACGTTCTTTTCAACTTGACTATTGGTTTCTCCAGTTACTTCTCTATATTTGAACAGACTTTTCAAAACAATTTTTCGTAAAATACAGCTCGTCTTTAAAACCGTGCATATTCTCACAAAATATGCTAAATGCTCTGAAAAATGTATTTATACGAGTGACAAAATTTGATTGTGAAATAGAAGAAAATGTTGAATGAATTGGAATACCACGGAAGTGGAATATGAAGAAAACCCAACATATACATCTTAGTGAAATTTTCAACTTCAAATATTCACCAAATGTATTCAATAATTCTATATGAGCTTCTATAGTATATACTGTTGGACTATTAATTACCCAAACAAGAGCGCCGAAAACTGACATAATATCTCGTGCAGACAGGTTTATGGATACTGTAGCAGTCGACAAGTTGGCTCCGACAGTTAAATAAAACTTCCCGTTGCATTGTGGGTCTCGGTGCACGTTGCCTCTAGAGAGGATGGACAAAGTCGATCTCTTGGCGCACGTAGCAAGTGTTCATGCAGCCGGGAGAAACTCGCTCTCTGATTGGTCAGCGCACGTTGCTCGTAGCACAAAGCTCGGAAGTAAACGTACCATTAGCCTGATGTGGGCCACCTCAAATACCAGATTACAAACATTATGTATCATAAAAATGTGAACTAAACACAATATGTAGATAATTTCTAAATGAACTATTCAAATAACATAATGTAACATCCACTATAATTGTATTCACAGAAATAGGACGTCTACGAAAACAAACACCAACATTATTTTTGTATATCTGATATTTTCAGGATAGTGAGATTTTTCAAGACGAGAATTATGAATAGAAACGCAACTTTTATCTTTCAAAGTATTGAATTATTCTTTTCTCCGTATTGGATTTAACGACGTACTGTGATGATAACTGAGATCTATTGGCGTCGGATGAATGATTGATGGGATGATGGGATGGTGAGATGAAGGGTTCTCAGAGATTGGGAAGGATAGTGGGGAGGAACGGTTGTGACCTATATTGTGCGAACCATATCGGCATTAGCCTAGACTAGAGAGGAGAACCACGAAAAACCTCTGTAAAGATGGACGGTGGCGAAGATGGAACCAGGTCTGATATGTCCCTTCACCTCCCGGATCACACGAAGCGAGCGCGTTAACCACTGCGCTGCATGTGCCCGTTCAATATATTGAATTCTGTTAGTTGCAGGAGGATCATATAATTACCCAAGTTCTTACAATTATTCAGTTGGCATAAATGACCTTATTTCAAGTACTAATAATAATAATAATTAATACTTGAATCAGTAGGCATACTGTGGGTGATTACTAAATCACACCAACGGAAGATGCATAGACGGTTTGTTTGCGGCCAAACAAACGGGCAAACAAACCCTTTATGCATCTTGACTAACGTAAGAGACAACTTTGATCATTCATAATTGTCCATCCAGGAAAATTTAACACTGACTAGTCAAACGCGAAATATGCGTTGTAAGATGAGCGAGATATCTGAATAAGGTATGAAAGTCCTTGAAATAGTTTTACCCTTGCTACTTTATAGACTTTGGTATTCTACACACCTTGATATCTGAATAAGCTATAAAAGTCGTTGAAGAAGTTCTACTCTTGCCACTTCATTGACTCTAGTATTCTACACACCTTGACGCATATAAAAAATACTTCATTGTTGGTCAACTCTTGAATCTAGAAAGCAGTGAATCTCGACAACTTAATTCTGTCATAATTTTTATGATATATTTTATGAATATTATCAGTAATTTTATTTTTTTTCTCCAAAACGACTGATCAGAATTGCTTAAAAAATCGTAATAATGTGTGAAATCCATGTATACACATTTAGAGAAAATTTCATCCCATTTGGAGAGATTTTATTTTTCAACATTTTCCGCCCAGCCAAATCTTATGGGGTTTTTAGAAACTTTGAGATGATGATTCTCAAAATCGGTCCGACCGATTCATCCCAAAAACTATACAGTTCTAAGTTGGATGAGTTTGCGTGTACAAAAAAAGTTTCATTTTGATCAGTCAACCCTTGCGACCTGTGGAGTGCTTACAAACAAAAAAAAAAAAAAACACACAGACAAAGCCCTATAAGAGTGGGATGGAGACTTCGCTACGCTCATCAATAAAATGGGAATGGAGAGAGAAAAGCAGGAAAACAATGGATCCAGGAACGATGCGTCGAGGTTTCACTGTAGTTTGAACATTGTGTGAGTTGCGGTTCGTCACAACTGTGTACTGTGTGATACTGTGTGATTACCAGTCTAGAGGCTAACCAATCACGACACAGCCCTGTACCAGTCTAGAGGCTAACCAATCACGACACAGCCCTGTACCAGTCTAGAGGCTAACCAATCACGACACAGCCCTGTACCAGTGTAGAGGCTAACCAATCACGACACAGCCCTGTACCAGTGTAGAGGCTAACCAATCACGACACAGCCCTGTACCAGTGTAGAGGCTAACCAATCACGACACAGCCCTGTACCAGTGTAGAGGCTATCCAATCACGACACAGCCCTGTACCAGTGTAGAGGCTAACCAATCACGACACAGCCCTGTACCAGTGTAGAGGCTAACCAATCACGACACAGCCCTGTACCAGTGTAGAGGCTAACCAATCACGACACAGCCCTGTACCAGTCTAGAGGCTAACCAATCACGACACAGCCCTGTACCAGTGTAGAGGCTAACCAATCACGACACAGCCCTGTACCAGTCTAGAGGCTAACCAATCACGACACAGCCCTGTACCAGTGTAGAGGCTAACCAATCACGACACAGCCCTGTACCAGTGTAGAGGCTAACCAATCACGACACAGCCCTGTACCAGTGTAGAGGCTAACCAATCACGACACAGCCCTGTACCAGTGTAGAGGCTATCCAATCACGACACAGCCCTGTACCAGTGTAGAGGCTAACCAATCACGACACAGCCCTGTACCAGTGTAGAGGCTAACCAATCACGACACAGCCCTGTACCAGTGTAGAGGCTAACCAATCACGACACAGCCCTGTACCAGTCTAGAGGCTAACCAATCACGACACAGCCCTGTACCAGTGTAGAGGCTAACCAATCACGACACAGCCCTGTACCAGTCTAGAGGCTAACCAATCACGACACAGCCCTGTACCAGTGTAGAGGCTAACCAATCACGACACAGCCCTGTACCAGTGTAGAGGCTAACCAATCACGACACAGCCCTGTACCAGTGTAGAGGCTAACCAATCACGACACAGCCCTGTACCAGTCTAGAGGCTAACCAATCACTACACAGCCCTGTACCAGTGTAGAGGCTATCCAATCACGACACAGCCCTGTACCAGTGTAGAGGCTAACCAATCACGACACAGCCCTGTACCAGTCTAGAGGCTAACCAATCACGACACAGCCCTGTACCAGTCTAGAGGCTAACCAATCACGACACAGCCCTGTACCAGTCTAGAGGCTAACCAATCACGACACAGCCCTGTACCAGTCTAGAGGCTAACCAATCACGACACAGCCCTGTACCAGTGTAGAGGCTATCCAATCACGACACAGCCCTGTACCAGTGTAGAGGCTAACCAATCACGACACAGCCCTGTACCAGTCTAGAGGCTATCCAATCACGACACAGCCCTGTACCAGTGTAGAGGCTAACCAATCACGACACAGCCCTGTACCAGTGTAGAGGCTATCCAATCACGACACAGCCCTGTACCAGTCTAGAGGCTAACCAATCACGACACAGCCCTGTACCAGTCTAGAGGCTAACCAATCACGACACAGCCCTGTACCAGTGTAGAGGCTAACCAATCACGACACAGCCCTGTATCAGTGTAGAGGCTAACCAATCACGACACAGCCCTGTACCAGTCTAGAGGCTAACCAATCACGACACAGCCCTGTACCAGTCTAGAGGCTAACCAATCACGACACAGCCCTGTACCAGTCTAGAGGCTAACCAATCACGACACAGCCCTGTACCAGTCTAGAGGCTAACCAATCCCGACACAGCCCTGTACCAGTCTAGAGGCTAACCAATCACGACACAGCCCTGTACCAGTGTAGAGGCTAACCAATCACGACACAGCCCTGTACCAGTGTAGAGGCTAACCAATCACGACACAGCCCTGTACCAGTGTAGAGGCTAACCAATCACGACACAGCCCTGTACCAGTCTAGAGGCTAACCAATCACGACACAGCCCTGTACCAGTCTAGAGGCTAACCAATCACGACACAGCCCTGTACCAGTCTAGAGGCTAACCAATCACGACACAGCCCTGTACCAGTCTAGAGGCTAACCAATCACGACACAGCCCTGTACCAGTGTAGAGGCTAACCAATCACGACACAGCCCTGTACCAGTGTAGAGGCTAACCAATCACGACACAGCCCTGTACCAGTCTAGAGGCTAACCAATCACGACACAGCCCTGTACCAGTGTAGAGGCTAACCAATCACGACACAGCCCTGTACCAGTGTAGAGGCTAACCAATCACGACACAGCCCTGTACCAGTCTAGAGGCTAACCAATCACGACACAGCCCTGTACCAGTGTAGAGGCTAACCAATCACGACACAGCCCTGTACCAGTCTAGAGGCTAACCAATCACGACACAGCCCTGTACCAGTGTAGAGGCTAACCAATCACGACACAGCCCTGTACCAGTCTAGAGGCTAACCAATCACGACACAGCCCTGTACCAGTGTAGAGGCTAACCAATCACGACACAGCCCTGTACCAGTGTAGAGGCTAACCAATCACGACACAGCCCTGTACCAGTCTAGAGGCTATCCAATCACGACACAGCCCTGTACCAGTGTAGAGGCTAACCAATCACGACACAGCCCTGTACCAGTGTAGAGGCTAACCAATCACGACACAGCCCTGTACCAGTGTAGAGGCTAACCAATCACGACACAGCCCTGTACCAGTCTAGAGGCTAACCAATCACGACACAGCCCTGTACCAGTCTAGAGGCTAACCAATCACGACACAGCCCTGTACCAGTGTAGAGGCTAACCAATCACGACACAGCCCTGTACCAGTCTAGAGGCTATCCAATCACGACACAGCCCTGTACCAGTGTAGAGGCTAACCAATCACGACACAGCCCTGTACCAGTGTAGAGGCTAACCAATCACGACACAGCCCTGTACCAGTGTAGAGGCTAACCAATCACGACACAGCCCTGTACCAGTCTAGAGGCTAACCAATCACGACACAGCCCTGTACCAGTCTAGAGGCTAACCAATCACGACACAGCCCTGTACCAGTGTAGAGGCTAACCAATCACGACACAGCCCTGTACCAGTGTAGAGGCTAACCAATCACGACACAGCCCTGTACCAGTGTAGAGGCTAACCAATCACGACACAGCCCTGTACCAGTCACTTCTTCGGAATTGATCCGTTCATTATGCAGTCTTTCAAGGTCTGTCTGTGAGTCTGTGAGTGCGTTCGTAACGCTGGTCGGCGGAGGCGGTGTGGAGAGTGGAAGAGGGGGGGGGGGGAGGTTGGAGGAGAAGCGTGTTATTCTACAAGATTTGATTCGATGGCGAATTACGTGCTATTCTGCACAATTCAATCAGTGTGATTCTTGGGAATTGGCACGCAATTGTGTTCATTAATTATTGCGTGTTTATTGCAACCAGCAGGGGTCATATTAATAAGCAGTTGACCCTAATATGCGCAGGTATAAACTTCAAAAATACAGCTCTTAATTTCAATTTGTGCAGTTGTAAAATAGAGAATATTGTTGAATAATGAACGTTATCAAAGAAGAATTCGTCATTGAAATTCCGCGCATTAAACTACCGGTAGTTGGCAAAATCAACACCATTGTTATGATGAGCATGAGGGGGGAGGGCAAGTGAATCCAATAGCCAATTACGCCCTTGAAGCAGTGTTGCTATTTTCAAGTGATCAAGTTTGATTCCCTCCCTGGTGTTACTCTCAGCGCCCACCCCCCCTCTTCGTTATATTTACTTGTTTTCCATGTCCGACAATTCCCAATGGCGCTGCTCGTGAAGTATTGAACACGTGTGTTAAGTGTGAAGTAGTGAACAATGCACGACGAAGCAATAGCCTTAGGCCTATATATTCCTAAAAAGTAACAAGATACTTTAAAAAACAAATTTTTTCAAAAAATGTCCTGCAGGGCTGTGTTGGGGGGCCCTCCCCCCCCCCCAGTCTCCACGCGGAACATACCTCTTCCTATAATTCACTATTTCCTAATGTCACTACTGGCCACCAGAGTGCCGTGGAATCGTTCAACATGGCCGTCTGTCGATTTGTAAAGATGATGAAACGTAAGTAGGCAGTGGTGTTGACCCCCATGCTATTTGTTACAACTGAGACAAGTGGCCAAGTGGTAGCACACTGAACCATCATTCAGGAGACCTCCGTTTGATTACCGCCATGGTCGACCATCCTGACAGGGGTGCATCGTAGTTTGGATGCCACGGTTGGTCTAATACTAGGTAAACGCAGCATGTTTGTTGTAAGATGAGCGAGATATCTATATGAGGTATAATTAAAAACTATACATACCTCGACTCATGTAAAATATACTTCATTTGGTTACTATCGAATCTCGAAAGCCGTGAATCTCGGCAACAATTTTCTACCAACTATTTCTATCTATTTAGTGAATAAAAAACATTTCTTCAAAACGGCTGGTTTGAATTGACTACAAAATCGACATAATATGTATTATTCATGTGCTTATATTCAGTGAAAATTTCAATGTTTTTGGAGAGATTTCATTTTTCAAATCTTCCCATCCAGTCTGATCTTATGGGGTTTTCAGAAACTTTGATACATTTCTCAAGAATTGTTCTAATTTGGATAACTTCCAAGTTCCACGTTGGATAAGCCTGCGTGTACGTGTCGATTGGTCGAGCCCTGTGACTTGCGCAGTGCCCACAAATGAAAAAAAAAAACGCACACAGACAAAGCTCCATAAGGAATGGAGGTCTTTGCTACCGCTCACCCAAACACCCAAGCAACGATTGCTTGGTCGTGTACCACCAAGCAGGGCGCGGTTCCCACGATCTACTGCGACTCGGACTGATGGGGGCGCTACCTATTCAAAGAATACCACAGTGTACAGTTTCATAGAAAACATTCATCATTAGTTGTTATTCATCAATATTACAAAAACAAACATATTATAGAAAACAATACTAAAATTATCAATTGGACCACTTATAATTTGCATTTGTGTTTATGATTTCATACATGTACTGCAAGAAAGCAGAAGTGAAAGTCTCTTTGCTACCTGGTCAAACCAGTTGGCCACGTTATACTGCACGGGATTTAGCACAGAAACAGACTTTCACTAATGCTTCAAGCCGTACATATAACTCACAATATTTTTCTTCAAAGTAATGTGATGGAATTGTATGACGAGATATATTAGCACTACGTATATAACTAGCTATATCACGGTGTCTACACATACAATCTCGAGTGTTAACTTGTTATCAAAACTACTGGGCTTTTCCTCTTTGGACTATTTCGTTCTGATCTTCAACAGTGCGTACCGTCGCCCACACGTCGTCTGCCATCAGAGCCGGTTCTTCGAAAGCTGCAAAATGACCGCCTCGCGGCATATTCGTGAATCTGACCATATTGGGATACTTTTCTTTCAATATGAACTGGGATTGATACATCAGCTCGGCGGGAAACATGGCGCAAGCCGTCGGCACTTGAACGGGGATCTTATCCAGGCCGAGATCCATTTGAGCTTTATTCATCGTCTCGCTATACAGCCGAACTGACGTCGTAATCGATCCGGTCACCCAGTATATCATGACGTTATCAACAAGATCCGGGAGCGAGAATTTCTTGGTCAAACCTCCGTCGGGTAAGAATCTATATTCGGGATTAGTCCAAGTGGACATCTTCTCCAAGATATAAGCAGCCAGGCCGACTGGTGAGTCGCTCAATGCCACGCCAATAGTATCAGGTTTTGTGGCCTGAATATGAAAATAACCCGTTTCCTCCAACAGACGCTGGAATATGGACGTGAATGGATACATGAGATGGACGTGAGCTTCGTCCACGACCAGACTGGGAAAGAAACTGCCAACGAAAACCTTCAAGCTACTCAGAGCAGTATTAACGCCACACATATTGCTGTGCAATCCAATAACGCTCTCGGGAAACAACGCAGCCATATGGGCACCGATGATTGCGCCCCAGTCACCGCCTTGCACGTAGAACTTGGTGTGCCCAACTCTTTCCATGAGATTGTGCAAGACGACGGACACCTCTGCCGCTCCGAGTCCGGCTTTGGACGCACCCTCCGAGAAGCCGTAACCGGGTAGCGAGGGACAGACGACTTCGAAAACAAAATCATTCCCCTGGCGAGGTTTGGTCAGAAGTGGAATCAGACTGTAGAACTCCCTGATTGATCCGGGCCAGCCGTGAAGAAGGATTATCGGGATGACTCGTATCCCGGCCGGTACGTTCTGCGGTTTCACGTGGATGTAGTGCAGGTCGAGTCCGGAGACTCGAGTCTTGAATTGCGGTAACTTGTTGAGGAAAGCTTCGCGGTCGCGCCACTTGTAGTCGTTGCGCCAGAAAGACACCACTTCCGTCAAGTAGTCGGTGTTGAAGCCATATTCAAAGTTCTTGCCTTCTAGCGGAGGCGTTAGGGTGCTGTGGAACTCCAGGCGCTCGGACAAATCATCAAGGATCTGGAAATAGCAGAGTTTCACAATTCTGTGACTATTCATCTTAGCGTACAGTACTTTAATGTGGACAAAATCTATGATAATGCACACACTGATTCATAGCAACATTGACAAATGTTTGATATAAAATTATCTTTTTTGTATCAAGGTTTTGACAAAACTTGAAATATATATTTTTATATATACTAGTCAAACGCGAAATATGCGTTGTAAGATGAGCGAGATATCTCAATAAGGTATAAAAGTCCTTAAAGTAGTTCTACCCTTGCTACTTTATCGACTCTGGTATTCTACACACCTTGATATCTGAATAAGCTATTAAAGTCGTTAAAGTAGTTCTACTCTTGCCACTTCATTGACTCTGGTGTTCTACACACCTTGACGCATATAAAAAATACTTCATTGTTGGTCAACTCTTGAATCTAGAAAGCAGTGAATCTCGACAACTTAATTCTGTCACAATTTTTATGATATATTTTATGAATATTATCAGTCATTTTATTTTTTTTATTCAAAACGACTGATCAGAATTGCTTAAAAAATCGTAATAATGTGTAAAATACATGTATACACATTTAGAGAGAATTTCATTCCATTTGGAGAGATTTTATTTTTCAACATTTTCTACCCAGCCAAATCTTATGGGGTTTTTAGAAACTTTGAGATGATGATTCTCAAAATCGGTCCGACCGATTCATCTCAAAAACTATACAGTTCTAAGTTGGATGAGTTTGCGTGTACAAAAAAAGTTTCATGTTGATCAGTCAACCCTTGCAACCTGTGGAGTGCTTACAAACAAAAAAAAAAAAAAAAAAAAAAAAAAAAAAAAAAAAAACACACAGACAAAGCCCTATAAGAGTGGGATGGAGACTTCGCTACGCTCATCAATAAAAAAGTGAAAATTTTTTCCAGGGGGGGGGGTCGATTGTGTAACTTTGTCACTTCACTTGTCAATCGATATCTCATCTCAATCGGCATCTAAAATGGCTATTGTCCAACTCGTTGTCGATCATCTTCTTCGACAACTCTTCGACAAGCTACCCGTCAAATACACGTCAGTATCTACTTGTCACTCCGACAAGATCCGAGACACTGGCGAACAATGGCGATATAGTATGCAGTACCGGTATAAAAGTTTCGTGGTATATCCCTATTGAATAAATTATGAAAGAAGACTGACATGAGCTGGACAAAATCTGCGATACAAATTGAGTCAATACATCTTAATTCTGTTATGAAACGTATCGCTAATGTAATGTAATGTTCTTCATCATCTATTACCCCTTATTCATTTATCATTTTATAATTATCTGATATTTTCATATGTGACACATTCTATACAATGTATATTGATTGTTCCCTGAATAAGGATTATTATTATTATTATTATTATTATTATTATTATTATTATTATTATTATTATTATTATTATACCACTTTATACAGTGAGAATTCTAAGATATGGCAATCATTTGAACAATAAAACTATGATTTGAATCTAGGCACAGCTGTTAAAGTAAATACACAGAAATAATTTAGCATAGGCCTACATGGCCTTCTATAGTTCTTGACTTATATTTCAGATCTATTCATTCAAGTGATATTGGGTGTCAAGACGCACTCTACTCTCACTACGATCTATTGGCGTCGGTGAATGATATATGAGATGATGGGATGATGAGATGAGAGGTTATTTTATTACGTGTTTTTGGATAGTGGGAAGGAGTCGGTCGTGCCTGTTGTTAAGGAACCATCCCAGTATCAAACTGAACGACAGAGGAAAACCACGAGAAAACCCTGCCAGTATGGTCGACCATGGCGGGAAGTGAACCCCGCCGACGGTTCAGTGTATTAATCACTTGGCCACTCGGACTCAGTTTATATTTCAGAGATTTGAACTGCATCAAAGAGGCAGATATATAATTGTTAACCAAGGTCTTCTATAAGTTCTAGGTTTACGAACAGAATCCTTGCACTCCTATTGGGCAATTTATATTGCCCCGGTAAATGATGTGTCACAAAAACTATGTGTCAAATTAGATCTGGTAGAAGAGTTGTCTAGCGGAAGTGCTGGACGATAGGGGTGAGTGGAGACAACAAATGGTACCATTGTTGAACGAGCTGTCGAGGGAGTGGCACCCGACCATCGACCTCCACAACTCTTGAATGTTCTTCAATATTCAGAACTAGTAGATTTTTATGATTGATGGTTGAAGCCGATTATAAATTATAAAAAACCTTAAGGTTGTATGGAACATCACAGCAATTACAAGCAGTGAATACCGCCTTTTTGTCTTGTCAGATGATAATATGTAAATGATTTATGATTAATGAGTGACAAATAAAGAAAAAATTGAAATTGAAATAAATTGAATCCCTTCAATTTTCCATGATGAAAAGTTTGTGTGGAAAACTACTTTCTATAGTGAACCCCGCCTCCCTCGAGCCATCATTGTATTCATCATTAGACGAGCTTTAGCGAGGATTTAATTTGACATACTGAAAAAAATTAGTGTTCGTTTTTTTTTTATGTTTTTTTGTCGGTTCTCCACAGGTCAAACGACTACAGCTATCAACTTGAAACTTTTTTTCAATGTGGTTCCTTATCTATCTTAGATCTGTATAGTTTTGTGGCATTATCAGGCGGTAACTTTTATTTTTATGAATTTTAGAAATTTAAAAAATACCCATTAGAATAGCACTGCGAGAAAGAAATGAAAATATTTTTATTTTCCCAAAAAAATGAAATTTTGTGTGAAGTTGAATTACATTTTGATACAGATTTCTGAAAATTCTCAGCTTGATCGGGTCAGCCATTTTGAAGAAAAAACATGCAATGTGCTAAATTGGTACCACTCGAAGCAGTTTTTACCCATTTATAACTAAAATGAAACCCAATTGGCGAATTTAGGCAAAAGTTTGGCAATGAAGTCGACATACCATTACTTTCCGCTCGTCTAACAACGCGTATATAGCGTTTTCCTAGTTATATACATCTCAACCCAGATAACCTACTTGATTGGGTCAGGAGTTTCCAGCAATTCTTCTACAGCCAGTAATCTCATGTCTCGGTTCCTGCCACTTCCTTCCAAGTCTTGCTTCTACTTCTATCCTCTGCTTAGCTTCTTCTCTTCCTACAATCTTTCGTCTATCACTTGCTCCCATCTTCCTTCTCAGTTGACTACCCTATACCTCCATTGTTTATAGGGCTGTGCGAGCAGAGCTTTTTGAGTTTCGAGCGAGATTCGAGCGAGATTGACTTTTTTCGAGCGAGTTTCGAGAACTAAGACTTTGTGAGATGATACGCGTTGTAATCATTCAGCAAGTTGTATATGCAAAATCGAAGGGAGAAATGCAGAAACAAGACTTTTTCATAAGTTTCAGACACTGTATATTTTTTATTTAATACCAATCTGTTGAATAATAAAAAGATGTCAAATTTATTCTTCCACTCTCGCTCGCTTGCTCAAAAACGTCCGAGACCCGAAAGTATTTCCAGACTCGAAATTTCTATTTGGGAAAAAATCTTTTCCCTTTCAAACTCGCTTGAAAATTTTGAGTCTTGCACAGCCCTAATTGTTTATAGGCTATAGCTATTATTATATTATTTATTATTGTATCAAATCATACAAATCAAGTCTCGCAATACAATAGAATACCTGATTAAGAGCGATTTGTTACGAAACAGCAAGCTTACCTCATCAGAAATGTTGATCTTGAATGGCCTGATGGACTCGTCTTGTTTGGATGGTTTGCCAGGTCCCCACCAGGTTCTCGCCAGCTTTGGTAGAGGCGGTACTTCAGTGATGGCGTGCCAGAGGTAAGCAGTTCCCACCGCGGCGAGCACCACCAGAAGCTTCCCGAGGAAACCCATCACGTCACGCTACTGGAAACAATGATACACAATTCAGTCGGATAAGGATTATTGATTGCTCAAGGGGGCATTGACAGCTTTTTTCATATATATATTTATAGTGTAATGTTCCACCGATTGGATGCTGGAAGAATCATCAATTTATTCGGATTGGTTCTGTTTAATTCTTCTTTTCATTTGGCACTTTGCAGCGCTTTGTAGTCCCACTCATCATATTCTAGAAGGCCTACAAGTCACTGTTGTGCTATTATTTACAAATGCAGTCATCTCAAAATATTATTTTTTTGATTCTTGGTACCTGAATCTCTGAAACTATTGAAGATAATCACTCCAAATTGTTACCGGTACCACATATAGATATAGAATGACTTGGTGTGTATAGGAGCCTGAGGCTGAATATAAGAATTGGGTGAAAGGGAAAGAGAGAATAGCAGCTTACCGAGATTTCTGAGTAGAGAAAGGCCTACTCATCAAATACTAATCAAATGGCCCGCAGGCCAACTAAGACGTGGGTGCATTCAGACTGTCAAAGACGGGGCAATTCTCTAGCTAGTCACTACTAAATTAATACAAATAATGATCAACGTTATGTCGTGTAAATCAAAACAAAACAGTGTATCAAAAACAGTAGCAGGACCGAACACGCGCAAAAGGCTAGCTCGCTACCACTATACGCTACCGGTGAGATTGAAAATCAAAGCACAACAACACATTCATAGTGAGTGAGTCATTGTCCCTTGGTCACTTTCAGTTTTATTATAGGTGTTGTGACGGCAAGACGTGTGTCGGAGCGAAATAAACATTATGTCAAAGCGCAAAGCAACCAATAATGAATGTCAATTATTTCAGGAAAAGGGCACAAATATGTACTTTTTTACCTACTTCAAAGGCAAATCGGTGGGTTGTCAGTGATTTTGCATTTAAAAAAATCAGAATACTTCGAGCAAACCTTGGCCTACCATCAAAAACGTAATGTTTTTATTTTTTCCCTTTGTTTTCTCATCTGAATCCATTCATACGTTCCATCAAAAGTCGACAAAATGCACCTAAAATTATGGTTTGAAAAAAATTCCCTGCGGGATTTGAAATGGGGGGCCTTGCCCCCCAAACCCCCGCGGGTCACCAGCTTCGCACATATTACCCTGATGTGCTGATCGTTCTCATCAAGAGTAGCATACCCAGCAAAATAATCACGGCACGCCTCTGATATATATAATACATACATTTTTTTTAGTGAACTTGTGTGGCCTGCGGTGATATTTGGAAAATTTGAATGGCCCCCTGCCAAAAAGGCTGGTCACCACTGCCCTAGACAGTTTCTCACAGTACTCTGTGAAATCTGTGGCGTCAGAGCAGGTGCGTTTCCCGCTATGAGTGGGTCTTTCTCTACTCACAAACCTCGGTAAGCTGCTATTCTCTCTTTCCTTTTCACCCAATTCATACATGTAGATATAAGTATGTCATAATTGTGAAGGGATTTTTGTATTTATGTGAAAAAACATTGCGAGTAGAAATTGTTGTACGATACCTAAAATTTGGTGAAAATGTTTTACGGTACCGGTATTCTAGTTTTGAAAAAAAAAAAGATTATTTTTTTTCTCATTTTTCAGTACACAAGTACAAAGGTTTGATGTAACTATACTGTGAAAATTTTGTGCATTTTGCTTTCATAGTTTGTGAGAAACAGGTAGGCCTACTGTAGAGGTGCATATTTTACATTGTTGGTATAGGCCTGCTTTCAATGGAATCCCCTTAACGATAACGACCCCACCAACAGCTAGGTCATACGGGGGTAGTAATAAGCAGGTGATAATGAAACTACGAATTGATGATAAGTGAAAGGACGTTTACGAAACCCATGCATTATGCAGGATTTGAACCCACGCCCAACGGTGACTTTAGTTTCTAAAGCGGTGCCTAGCTGACTGAGCTACCGAGGGCAGTTAATTCGGTGAGCTGTGCTACTAAGGAATAGTAGTATTATGATTGAATGCTCAATAAATGAAGGCATAGTTCATTACGCGTATCAGACTTCATGCTTACGAGTGATGAATACGACATCATTTCGTAAGACCACTTTGATTCACTATTTGAAGAAGAAAAAGAAGAATAGAAAAATATAGGCCTATTAGGCCTAATCTGACTACCATATTATAATCAATGGATTGTTTCTAATTAGCTTATATGTAATTAAATGTAGGCCCTAGGTTATCCTTTGAATGTTGGGCAGGAATGTGGATGGGTTAGGGTGACCAGATTGTGGGGAACAAAATCCGGGACAAATGAACATTTGAAAGTCAAGTATTCGCGAAGCCGGCGACCCGCGGGGGATTTGGGGGGCAAGGGCCCCCAACACAGCTCCGCAGGGAACTTTCTTCGGGGACGATATTTTAATGAGTTCAAGTTGCTTTGGAGCACGGTGTGAATCAAAAATAAATACACTATTATTGTCTTATTTAGAGATCTTTGTGTGTTTCATTATAGGCCTACTGTTTCAATGAGGAATTATTTATTACCCTATTATAAACTTATGTTGTATGAACACTTACGTAATGATTGCTGTTGGAGGGAATTGTTTTTTTATTATTTTCTAGTTCATTGTTATGTAAGCGTAGCGAAGATTCCATTTCACACACCGAAAAAAAATGGGCCTCGTTTTTTTTCTTTTTTGAAATTTTGCGCAAAAAGGAAAAAATACCCATTGACTTGAAACTTTTTCTACATTTTTATGTCACACCAGAATAGGCTGGGATTGTTTTTCAGGAAAATCTGTCGGAAGGTTTTTCCGGAAAAAATTCGAAAAGTTTGAGAAATCCTCATAAGAATAACACGAATTCATGGAAAATACTTGAAATGTTGAAAATTTTCAAAAACTTTCACTGAATATGGAAAACCTAATTACTGTACGGATATTTTCAGTGACTTTCACAACATTCGGATGAGAAATAACAAATAAAACGCAATAAAAGTATACATTCTATTGAAGGATGGGATCAAGATGCATATAGGCCATCTACCGGCGGCAAGCCAACGCAACGTTGGTCTGCCGCCGGTAGATGGCCAAACGCAACTCTCAATGCATCTTGGTTGGGATCAATTGGTTTTGCAAAGTGTATATGCGACAGGTTGCAGCACTACGAATATCAACAAATTGTAGGTAAAGTTTTTGAACGATTGAAGTAATCCAAGGTCCGTAGATGTGGATTGATCTGACGAAATATTTTTCATTCCAGATTTCCATACTTCTAAGCTCATCTCACAACACAAATCCCGCGTTTTCCTAGTTTAATAAAATTCCACTCAGCAGAATATTTCTCCTGGTAGAAGCATTTTCGTTCCGGCATTGTACCACAACACACAAGTAAACTGTTGCTCTCTCTCAGAGCCAGACTGACTGATAATACACAATACTACGTGTAAACAGTAGGCAGTGAAAGGTCATTACATGTCAGAAGGGAGGGGTGGGGAATTATTGTAGTTCGCCGAGCGCGCGGTAATTTTTTAAAGAGAACGGCGCTTGCACTTGAAGAAACAAACCGGGACATTTGTGTGTCATAAAAGTTTTTTTCGGGACACCGGGACAAGAGGTAAAAAACCGGGACAGTCCCGGTTTTCCGGGATGGATGCTGCATGACAATCAACAGGTTGTATGGAATAACAAAGCCTATCAATTATAAGAATGAAATGATACAAATGAATAAATTTGTTCGACTTATGCATGATTTCTACGGTTCTACCTGAATCCATGTCAGCAGTCCGACCGCCCAAGACATTCAAACGAGGAACTTTGGAGCATATCCATAACGAATGAATCTCTCCTCACATAACGCACATGCTGCCGAGTAAATGCACAGAATATCAAATACAGCCAATTTCTCAACATTTTTAGAGAAAATTTCAGATTCTAGAGAGTTTTGATGAATTTTATTGGTTTTTAGTTTTTGCTCACTTTTGGAACACGATATTTGAGATTTCCACACGAACGCCACCACTGTTAATGAGCAGTGCTGCAATCTCAACTGTCAACCGTCCCACACCCCCTTACCTGAAAATGTCTACCTTTATGCCTACTGGTACCGTACAATCGGCATGTTCTAGTTGACCAAATCCAATTAGGACTAAGCACATCAAGTACGTACCGGTACATCACTAATTCTTCAAAAGGTTCACAAAAGCCTACTAGAAGACATTTTCCCCAAAAAAATTACGTAATGGCCGTATTCGCCATTCTTGACAGCCAAGCGAACGCAGCCTATTCATTGTAAGATGAGTGCAGCATTTGTGTTCACCTCAAACTCTATAGGTCTACACACCTTGCTGAAAACTGTAAAGCCTACAAAGCAGTGAATCAATTCATGGCTTTGTAGACTGTTGTTCTCCGTGCGCAAGATACTGATAATAAAAATACCCAATCATTTTAGCTATTCGATGTGAATTTATTCATTGAATAATCATTTCGGTAAATTTACTGATTAACGTACCACGCCATTTTTTTTTCAATTTTTTCTTCATTTTTTTAAAAGTATTTAAGCTCCGTTCAGCCTGCCGGCGGTATACGCGAGGTTTATACACTAACCTGACCCTAACCTAACCTACTGTCCACCTTTGTCGTCTTAGTCAGATCACAAAGCATCAACTTCAAGTGAGTAAAAAACATATTAAAACAAACAAAACACAAAAAGTCCAAACACCACACCATACATACAAACAAGATCTATCAGAAAACACCTCAAACAAGAATATCGGACACAAATTAGCCATGGTACCGTACGTTGAACGATAAAATTACCATCATTTCCTTTATAACGGCTGGTCCGATCTCAATGAAAAGTCGTGATTCTGCGTAACATATTTGTATTTGCGTTCAGAGAAAATTCAAATTTTTTCGAAATTTTTTTCAAAATAATTTTGCTCAGACTAATCTTTGGGGTTTTTCCAGAATTCCGAGATGATACACTTCAAAAGTGGTCTACCAATTTGATCCCAAAACTATAGGCCTACAGCTCCAAGTTTGACAAGTCTGCCTGTCCAGAAATAGTTTTGTGTTGATGAGTTGAACCATGCGACCTGTGCTAGTGCAGGCCTAAACACAAACATAAAAAAGACAGTTCCATATGAGTGGGATGGAAGTCTTTGCTTTCGCTCATCCTATTACCTTGACTGTATTTTCCCAGTAGGCCTAGGCCTATAGATTTGATTGATCATTGCTTGCATAACGACCCCACGAACAGCTAGGTTATACGGGGGTACAAATGAGCACTGAGCAGGTGTTAATGAAACTACGAATTGATAAGTGAAAGGACATTTACAAAACCCATGCCTAATGCGGGACTCGAACCCACGCCCAACGAGACTTCAGATTCTGAAGCAGTGCCTCAGCTGACCGAGCTACTGAGGGTGGCTTTCCTAGTATAGGTCCTAGAGATAGAATTAAAATAACATATTTTGGTAGGCCTAGGCCTATTTTGTTGAGCGAGTTTACACCTCGTTTAGATCACCCAAAATGTTGTAATGGGTCCACTAAGTGTGAGCCATGTCACCTGATGATAATGTGAATAATGATTAGCGCAACTAAATCTACGAATTAGTATATACCACATACCTGGCTATCGTACGACAAACTGTAGAATGCTACGTACAAGCCCGGCCTCTGACTTCAACCTCTTCACTTTTATCTATTTCATGCACTAAACCATGACTCGGAATTCTATGACCTTGACTCTGATTAAATACATGGCATGCTCATATGAAGTGCTGTTTGTCTCTCTCACTCTCACTTTAATCTGGCTGCTCATCCTTTTTTTATTTCGTAGTCTTCTACAGGCTGTCGAGTGTGCTGTGCTCTCTCACCCTCTCTTCTGTGACTGCTGTTCTTCTTTCCCTCTCTTCTCTGCTACCGCTTTCTTTCACACAATCTTTCTTAGCAGGGAATGAAGAGCTGCATTGTATTCTTTATGGTCATGTTCCTGGACAATAGCAACCAAATAAAACGATCAAGACAATCAAGAATAACCTGTTTCAAAATTCAAAATGATTGCATAAATTGACGACTAGTAATTGACCCGCCCACAAACGTCACATAACAAAACATCCAATCAAATGGGCTTTGATAAGTGGGAAATTTGACATTCCCCAATCAGAGTATCTCTAAATGCCCACATGAAGTATAGATCTAGGTGGCCTGGCGATTAGCCACCGCCTAGTCTATCACTAGTGGTCAATTGTACGGGGTGTTGTATTTTTTAGACGAGCTTTAGCGAGGATTCAATTTGACATACTGAAAAAAATTGGTGTTCGTTCTTATGTTTTTTTTTTTGTTTTTATGTTTTTTTGTTGGTTCTCCACAGGTCAAACGGCTACAGCTATCAACTTCAAACTTTTTTTCATTGTGGTTCCTTATCTAACTTAGATCTGTATAGTTTTGTGGCATTATCGGGAGATAACTATTATTTTTATGAATTTTAGAAATTTCAAAAATACCCATTAGAATAACACGGCGGAAAAAAATTTCTTTTCATTTTCAAAAAGAATGAAATTTTGTTTGATGTTGAATTACATTTTGATACCCATTTTTGGATGTTGTCAGCTTGATCGGGTCAGCCATTTTGAAGAAAAAACATGAAATGTGCTAAATTGGTACCACTCGAAGCCGTTTTTACCCATTTATAACTAAAATGTCACCCAATTGGCAAATGTAGGCAAAAGTTTGGCAAAGAAATCAACATACTATTACTATACGCTCGTCTAACAACGCATATATGGCGTTTTCCTAGTCTAAACAATTACACACAAAAATAAGGTGTGAGATTTTTGCAGATAAACAAATGAATGGGTTTTTAAATTATTCCAAGTTCAATCAAATTGAAAAATCAGTGCATAGGAATAGAGCAGAATGGGTTTGATTATAATGCTATTCACCACATCAACACCCACATTGTGTGATTTTGATAATTATACTACTTATGCATAATAACGAATACAAAAATATATATACTTAAATATATATATATATATATATATATATATGAATCCATTATAGTTTTAGGGTATAATCGTGTTAAATTGAGTACAAAGTATAGATGTTAGATACTTTTTTTATTTTCTACTCGACGCGTTTCGACGGTCTTATCACCGTCTTTTTCAAGAGATGTCTATTCTATAAAACAATCACATTATTGTACAATAACAAAAGAGAAGAATTTTACAAAAACAAAACTGAAGACTGGATACATTAAAAAGTCAAAGAACATAGAAATTGTGATAATAAAAATTGAAAAAGGAAATGAAAATAAAATATAAATAAAAAATTGGCATGAAGTAAAAGAACATTGAAATGAGAATGATAATCAGAATGAAGTACAAATCTTCATGGAAAAGAGAGTTTGGGACTCGGAACTGGCACCACCACTAACTCTTCAGTTCATCTCAAAACGTATCGGTTTTTTGTCTGGTTGTTAATATTCTCAGCCTCTCTCGTACTATTCATGTTATGCTGTAGTTGGCTCATCACTGTTCACCAACCGTCGCTTTTAACATATTTATCTTCACCATTGAAATTATATTGATGTTTTTCTATCTGGATCGATTCGCTAATTCTTCTTTCAATGAGTTGAGGTTGCCTATCTATCACCCTTGACTCGTCGTATAGGATTCTATGTGATTTACCATCATCAGTCGAACACGCATGTCTGGCTACCGCTGATAAGTATGTCTTGTTGGTCTTTTCAGCATATTTATGCTGTTTTATTCGATTTTCTAAAGCTTTCTGCGTCTGCCCGATATAAACTTTCCCACATTCACATGGAATTCTATACACTCCCATCTCTTCTTTAACACGATTTTTAGATGAGCGTAGCGAAGCTTTCCATTTCACACCCTGAAAAAAAATGGGCTTCGTTTTTATGTTTTTTTTTTTTTGTAATTATGTACGCGGCATACAGGTCAGAGAAATGGATCAATCAACTTGAAACTTTTTCTGAACGTTGGTGTCATACCAGAATAGGTTGGGATTGTTATTCAGAGGAATCGGTCGAAAGGTTTTTCCGGAAAATAATCGGAAAGTTTGGAATATCCTCATAAGAATAACCCGGAGGAAAAATACTTGAAAAACAAGAATTTTTCAAAAGCTCTCAAATTCTCACAGAATATGGAAGATACTATTATACACCTTTTCAGAGATTTTTACAATCGAATGAGAAATAGTGAAGAAAACGCAATAAACGTGTACATTTTATTGAATATTTGGATCAATTGGTTTTGCAAAGTGTTTATGAGACAGGTTGCAGGTTACTATAAATATCAACAAGTTGCAGGTGAGGTTTTTGAACGTTTGAAGTAAGTCAAGGTTTGTAGATGTAAATTGAGCTGACAAGTTATTTTTCATTCTAGATTGCCATACTTCTAAGCTCATCTCACAACGCGCATCCCGCGTTTTCCTAGTTAATTTAACATTTAACACGATTATACCCTAAAACTATAATGGATTCATCAATTATAATTTGTGAAAGTTTCAAACAAAATATATATATATATATATATATATATATATATATATATATATATATATATATATATATATATATATATATATATATATATATATTCAGGATAACTACGCGACATTTCTGGAATACATGGATCTTGAGCCAAGTCGGGTGAGACCGGACTATCTCGCTCCCCGACTCGAGGTTGGGTTAGGTTTCCGGCTCAATAAGACTCATTTTCCCAAATGGCTGTTCCGGGCAAATAAAATGCTGAATTAATCCAACATTCAATAACAGTGATATTTGAATATAAAAACATTCACTCCATCCAGTGTTGTAAATAGAATGTCATCAATTGACGACTAGTGATTGACCCGCCCACAAACGTCACAAAACAGAACATCCAATCAAGTGGGCTTTGTTATGTGGGAAATTTCACATTGACCTATCAGAGTATCTCTAAATTCCCACATGAAGTATAGATCCAGGTGGCTTTGGCGATTAGCCACGCCTATCACTGATGGTCAATTTGATTTATAGAATACGCTTACTGAAAGCAAGTCAACACAGATGGGCACCGATAGCGCTACGTGAATTTGGCCATCGGCCTCTTGCCTAATAACTATCACATACACATTCTTTCATAACATAATATATTATATAACATTTCATTCATCACAAAGTTTATTCTTTTCATTCTAATAATGCAATTGCAGTCCAGCTTCGGTCAAGTGAGGCTGGGGGGGCTAGGGCCGGGGGGTCCTGCCCCCTCCATCCCCCCTGCTCTCTACCCTGTATACACCATTGACCATGGTCTGCCAACAAAAGGTAGCTCCTTCCTATGCAGACGGAACACATGTGATTGATTGCTCCTTCCACGAGCTCAATAGTTGTTTCCAGTTTCAACAATGGAAATGGTTTTGATACTCGAATCATGCAGTGCACCAGCTACGAATTATACATGAGGAGCTACAAAATCTAGCAAGTCAAGGTAAATGAAAAGTCAAATGCAGACAATAGTGATGTAACTTTGTTTATTTAGAATATAACAATAACACCAAGTGTAAATAAAAAAACTTGCTTGAAGCCAAGTGTATGGCCTAAATGAATTCTAGATAAAATATGTATATTACAGAACCTGAATGCGTAATGCAGTGTCTTACTTTTAAGTACAAACTACAGTGGAACCTCTTCAGTACGTTTTTCAAATTTTCAGGGGACCAGACAAAAAAAACTTACTAAAGTGAAAAACTTACTAAAGTGAAAAACTTACTGAAGTTAAAAACTTACCAAAGTTAAAAACTTACTAAAGTTAAAAACTTACTGAAGTTAAAAACTTACTAAAGTGAAAAACTTACTATAGAAACTATTTAACGTGTAGGAGCATGATATAGATGGGATCAGAAAATAAGGTGACAAATGTACTAAGGAGAAACTTAATAAAGAGATTCTACTGTATAATTCAATGCACACACATGGCATGTCTATCTGAGGTATAATAATAATAATAATAATAATAATAATTGTTTTATTTCCTTTTGGATCATTACATGATATAATGGAAAGTCATAAAAAAAAGTTATATAACAAAAATTCAAAATATTCAATATAAAAATCTCAATATGAACACATTCAATATGAACATTCAATATGAACATTCAATATGAACACATTCAATATGAACATTCAATATTGAATGGATCAGAAGAATGTGCGGACTCGGGACAAATCTTGCAACAAGTTATTTCAATGGCTGCCACACACAATACAGTCAGCTAAACAAACTAAACGAATATCAAAACAAAGGAAGTTAGGCATACAAAATCCTACTCAAGACTCACAGCATGCTGATACAGGTGAACAACTAAATATATCGCTGGCTAAAACTTGGCTAAATTTCATGAATGAATAACTACACTGCCGCACTTAGGAAGAACACCGCATGTGCATTTTTTACGTTTTTGAGTTAGATACACTTTCTTAAGTCATTTTTTCTCAGCTTTCCAATGCATGTAGTTAGAACACCGTATCTACTCTCTAAATGGGTCAAACCAATAAGCCGAATCACCGTATATGAAGACCCAGTGAGGGTATAAGTAAATAAAACACAGTATCTACCAATACTTGAATAAATCTCCATAAGTGCAGCATGGAGTGGTAGATGCATTGTTTTATCCAAGTATACACGGACTACAAACCAAAACACTGTTTATTAAATATCTTGGAACCGATATTTTGCAGATACTGTGTTCTATCTAAGTGGGGCAGTACAATGGAGACCTACAATTCAGAATCTGGATGTTGTAAGATAATAAAACTAGGAGAGTTAGCGCCAAATCCCAATGAGAAGATACATTTCTCGGACTTCCTTGACGACTAATTCAATTATTTAATTATTACTTATGTATAACATTTTATCTTTTATTGCAGTGGCAGCTGGTGACTATAACAATAGGGAGTACTGCAGTTGATGAAAAACTATAATACAAAGGTACAAAGCCACAGAACAATGAGTGTCTTTAGGGAATATTTTTCGTTAATATTTCATTTTTCAAATATTTTTTTGTGCAAAATATTTCACCCTCATAGACGCAATTTTCTCATTCAACATCCATATTCAGATCTCAACATTATTTCCCTTCATAACTCAATCATAATCTGTTGACCTTGTCCTTGTGGATTTATTGAAAAGAGATATCTTGATTTTAATGCTGCCAAAACTTGAATATTTCGATGTATTTATTAAGAAGTTTAATTTAAAAATCGAGTTTTATGAAATTAAAAGTTCTATAATTCGATCGATCCACATGATTATTGGGTCTATATAACTCGGCCATGATTTCTCAGCGTGACATTATACGTAATGCCACCCGCCAAAAGCTTAGTACGAAACTATCCCGACTATTATATAAGGACACCAATGATAATATGTCCATTTGTTGCTTCTCTTTTGGTTCGATTAATTCATTTCAGTTCTCTTTTTGGGGATACTGAAGAAATAATGTGATTTAATCCACTGGTATATTTTACATCGAACTTTTAACCATCTAATGGCGAACCAAAATCGCTTCAAAACGGAATACCGATACTGTAAAGTTTGATGGCCGTTTCCTTGGCATCTTTTTTCAACATATTCTGGAATGAAAAAGTGAATAAAATCTATTTTACCGGACGTATTTTCACATTCTGTGTGTATGTTTCTCATGAACCAGATAATAAATCAAGTTGTGCATTATTATCAGTAAATCTTGAAAACAGCATGCTAAAATAATTGTTGAATAGAAAAATTATCGAATAACTTGGATCAGAAAATATGTGTGAGATTAATTAATTTGTAGAAAAGAGAAAAAGAGAAAAAAAGAACGCCCAACTCATCTAGGGCCATTCTCCAGAAAAAGTGTCTCCATGTCAATAAAAAATATACATGTTCTAACTTTCAATTTGAAAAAAAAAAAATTTGCAACCATGTATTTTTTACATTTTTCTGTGGGTATTTCTGTGGCCATCAAGTGTACGACTCTTCAACACGTAGCTACACCTCCAGTACAATACAACTCCACGCTCTAACAACTCACAATATATCTACAAAGCTAAATGCTTTCAAGGTAAGCTGCTACCCAGTCTACAATCTGCACGAAGCATCCACAGTCACCGTAAGCCGACGCAACGTATGAGCTGGACTCTACGAGCTGACCGGACATTCTGGCTTATCTTCCTCGGCCTTTTCCTCGTGTAGCAGCGGGTACGAAAACTCTCGGGACATTGCCAGTTTGCTCTTCATGTGTCGCGTCAACGGCGGGATATATTCGCGAGGGATCAGGAACGTAGACAAGTTGAACAGATCCAAGAACACTTTGTAGCGGTCACTGAAAGAAAAAAGTGAATTGTACAGTTGGAACAGGAATTATTATGAAAATTTGTGGAAATAGGTTCGGTCACGGCTTGGAATAGAGAGGTGTAGTATCGGGCAATCTCCGTGCGTTGGAAGGCTGATATCAACAGTGCTGATAGTAACGCTGGGTGAAAAGAGGCCATTCACGTGGTCGAGTTGACATTTGACGTCTTGCCGCCAATAATGACGTACATTTGATGTGCACATGCGTAGAGAGCCAAGCCCACTGGCCTCTTCACACCTAGCGTTCCGCATGGATTTTAGTGAAACTAGCAGCACTGTTGGTATCAGCCGAAATAGCTTCGTTACAAGATCTACAGACGGCGGTATCGGCCCAATCAAAATGTAATTATATGTATGGAAAAATCCCTGCCAAGATGGTCCATCATGGCGGGAATTGAACCCTGGTCTTCTGAATGATTGTTCAGTGTATTAACCACTTTTTAATCCGTTTTTCACCACTTTTAAGCAGAATTTTAAATGAATATTGTTCATTCCACTCAGACTTTCTTTGATAGAATGAGGTATATTGTGGTCGTGCCTCACCTGAGTGTGGAGCGCAGGTACTGGTAGCCGGACGAGCCTCCGGTGCCCAGCTGAGCCGATCCGATCATGCGCTGGACCATGATCACGTGATTGTCTGGAACAAGGTCAAGTACATCGCACGTTAATCAAGGTCAACACGTAGAGTCAGCGACGTCAAGTCACATCTGAGAACTCTTCTAGTTCTGCATTTCACGAGAAAAAAATGAAATATTATTAAGGATTAGAAATAGTGAAGCTTATTTTTGAAAGCTAAAATTTATAATAAATGTATTCAGTTTCATGAACTATATTAAAAAGTAGGCCCACTGAAAACCAGTTTGGAAGTGTTTTATATTCCATTACTAGGCAAACGCGTTATGTGTTTCCGCGTTGATGGATGAGCTGGAACATATCAACTTATCTTTGGATTGGTTATTATATATATATATTATACACCTTGAGATCCAAACCATTACATCACTGCCATCTTATTTTCCATTATTAATTTATATGATAATAAAGAAGGCTTTATTTTAATTGTTTACAATCAAGTGGTGACACTTGTTGCTTTGATTTAATAGGTATCTTAATAGCTTTGAATAATTAACACAAATTACATTATATATTTTTTTTACATCGGAACGGCTTATCCGATTTGAGTGAAAATTCGGAATAATGTGTATCATTATCAGATTGAAATTCTCTGAGAATTTGAATCCTCTCAGATGAAATATTTTTCACGAATTTTTTCCTCTGGGTTATTCTAATGGGATTTTTGCAAACTTTGGAATGAGTTTTCTCAGAAGTGGTTCAACCGATCGCTCCTCAAAACTATACAGTATCGAATTGGACAAGGATACTTGTGTGTGCCAAGTTTCAACTGATTTCAAATTTTCGTCCGACCTGTGGAGCGCGAACAAAAAAACAAACAAACAAACAGGCACTTTTTTTCGTGTATGGCGAAATTGAGTCTTCGCTTCGCTCATCCAATAAAATCATTATTCATTATAATTCAATCATTCTTAGACCCGGTCTTACGAAACTGGATTGAGCAATAGTCAACAGATCAACTTGTCAAGACCATAGTTATATATGTTATTTTCGTACTTTTAATTAATAGTTAGTGGATTAGTACACTGACTCAGATTCGTGAAACCGGGTCTTATTATAATTAGAATTATTCATGAGTTTATAATCAAAATAAGTGTGTTATCATCTCTGAAAAGCGACACATGAGATATGTAAAAATTGAATTATATTCCAAGCAGCAGGATTGTTACTGTGTCGAAAGGCCAAATCAATAATGATCGTCTACAATTTTCATTTGAAATATTTCATTATTGCAATTGCAATTTAGAATGTGAAAAGTTTGAAACATCATATTTTGTAGCTTAGCAATGTTCTGTGGTGTTACTTACAACGGTACGGTACGCATACAAGAGAAACACGCCAATTGATATTTTAGAGAATTATTCTCGAGTGGATTATACATTATAATGTAATTGTAATCAAATGCATGCAACTGCACTTTTTCACAAATTCCTCAACTAACTTCATCCATTCATAAATCAATTGGAATAATTTTGAGAAAAATAGCATCTATAAATTATAATGCTTCGATTCTGAATATAGCGTCTATATCGCCAATACATTGAAACGTAGCAGAATCAGACGTTTGAAGCGCTTTGACGCCATTTGAAAAACATGATAGAGCAACATCAAACGTATTAAAACACGAAGAAATTCTCCTTTCTTTTGCTGCAGACAGTGGCCTCTACCAGCCAAATGTCTACTTTTCCATCCAATTTGTTAATGTACAGTTTTTCCTTATCCGACTATTTGTTTTTACATTCCATAATTAAATGTTATATTTTTTATATTTTCCTGTTTTTGAATATTGTGTTAATCTAATATGAAAAGTATGTTTTTTCTTTTCCATTGAGTAGTTTCACATTCCTGTAAATAGTTTTTCTTATAACTCGTGGATTTTGACCGTAGTGAAACATGCAGAAGTACACACTCACATCTCCACTTGGTGATGAGCGAGTCTATGTCCATGAGCAGCGACAACAGCTGATGGGGCTGACTGAAACGCGGCTCGTCGCGGTAGAACGTGATCATGATCGCGCCCTGGAGAGCGCGGTGAGAGAAGTGGCGCTCGCCTCTCGACACGAGCGCTGCGTGAGCAGACGGATCAAAGATGGAAGCAAAGATCTCCTTACGCCGCTCGTAATCGGTTATACGGTGTTTACGAATTGACTCGATTGGTTCTGCCTGGTGATGACATTGAAGAGTAGTTATTATTAGTTTTAAGTTTTTCTGAATATTTCCAAGTTTATTTCCTTTACGTTTATTTCTCATATATCTTTGACAATTTGTACATTTGCATCATATAGGCCTGGACCTACTTCTCTTGCTTGCTTTTTATTTATTCACATTGGTTTTAGCGACTCACTGCACTGATGACTACGATCTATTGGCATTGGTGAATGATATATAGGATGATGGGATGGTGAGATGAAGGGTTATTTTACTAGGCCCATGTGTTTTTAGATAGTGAGACGGAGTCGGTCGTGGTCTGTTGTTAAGGAACCATCGCAGTATTGATCTGAACGACAAAGTGAAACCGCTATCAGGATGGTCAACCAAGGCGGGAATTGAATCTCGGTCTTCTGAAGGACGGCTCAGTGTATTGACCACTTGGCCACACGTCGCAGTTTTATTAGTGAAAGATAAAAACTCTGCCAGCATGTAATATAAAAACAATACATCTACACACTTATTCATTCAAACTACATATATAAATAGTTTCTAAACATTGGAATGCATCCTTTTAATGCCAAGAGAACTAACTATACAATAAATAAAACTATTACTTGGGTTAAATCATTCACAAAATTCAACGAAGAAGTAAGGAATTGTGCCTCTTGCTCCAATTAACCCTTGTATATCTACCAGAATGGATTACGATACAATATGGTATTGTTGGTTCCTAATACTATCCTAATAATAATAATAAAGATCATTATGGCATTATTATTAGACGAGCTTTAGCGAGGATTCAATTTGACATACTTGAAAAAATTGTTTTTTTTGTCGGTTCTCCACAGGTCAAACGGCTACAGCTATCAACTTCAAACTTTTTTTCATCATGGTTCCTCATCTAGCTTAGATCTGTATAGTTTTGTGGCATTATCGGGTGGTAACTTTTTTTTTTATGAAATTTAGAAATTTCAAAAATACCCGTTAGAATAACACGCCGGAAAAAAAATTAAAAAAAAATTATTTTCAAAAAAATTGAAATTTTGTGTGAAGTTGAATGACATCTTGATACACATTTCTGGGAATTCTCAGCTTGATCGGGTCAGCCATTTTGAAGAAAAAACATGAAATGTGCTAAATTGGTACCACTCGAAGCAGTTTTTACCCATTTACAACTAAAATGTTACCCAATTGGCGAATGTAGGCAAAAGTTTGGCAATGAAGTCGACATACTATTACTAACCGCTCGTCTAACAACGCGTATATAGCGTTTTCCTAGTATAGAGGAAGATGGAGAATTTTTGGATTCGGGTGCCTGTCATCATGACTCGAGCATTACCCGGGTAATCAAATTTTTTAAATTTCAACTATGCTCATCTACTTTTCATTTGAATGTATTTTATCGTCTTATTTGCCATCTTTAGGTTACCATTATTAATGTTGCAACTAAAAGCAGTCTACTAATATCATATCACTGACCCTCTCAGCACAACATAATCCACCCAAACACATTGGTCGAGTCAACTTGAGTGAATGTGGCATGCCCCTCTTCTTTGTGAACAAAGGGCCATGTGTTTAAGCGGTATGCAGAAGTGTTAGAACTGTGGTTGCTACGAGTAACAGGGTGTTGAAGGAGGGGGGGGGGGAGCAGCACGAGCTAGCCAGATGCGACTGGTGATATCTGTGGTCCAGAGAGTAGAGGAGGCCTATATTCTTTCGTTTTTCCCGCCTCACAAGCGCGCTTTGTTTAAAAGTTATCTGTCAGTGAAAATGAAGAACAAAAGCTCGCGTTGTAGAAAGTGGCGGGTACCCGGATAAGGAATATTGGAGTCGGGTAGTGGTGTACCCGTATCCGACCTGGGTACCCGCCGACATCCCTAATATTCTTTATTATTGTGGCATTACTTCAGCTGCTATCTTTTGTTTATTCAACAAATCTTCCACGGATCCCTGGTATTTCCCCCAGAAGTCGAACCCTTGTGTCTCTAGGCCTGGCGTTCGCTCGAGCCAGCGTTGCACCAGCTTGGACAGCGGCGGCTCGCTCTCCGAACGTTCGATAGCGCTCAACGCCTCCGGATCGTTCCCGAACACGCGGTAATAAGCCTGGTTGTACTTGACGCGTTGCTCCTGGAATAACAGGAAGATTGTTGACAAGCACAGCAGATAGTTGAGTGATTGATGTTTATGATTCCATACACTCAGCCTTATATACAAACGTGTATTGGTGTGGGCAGAGGAAATTCATCAATAAAAATATGAATGTAATTAATATAAACATGTGAATATTTTTTTTTTTTTTTTTAATAACATCGAAAGTTGATACAAAATCATTGTTCCCCAATTAAGGCTATGGATAAAAGATAGGATCGTTTGGACGGGGCACCACAAGGGCGATCTTACCACCCCATTTTGATTATTTAAAACTAATGATCTTCAACACCAGGACTGCTCTGTCTGTGACCATAATTTTTCGCCGTGGATAAAAGTCTTTCAGTATAAACACACGAATGTTGATATCTTCCACTTCGAACTAAGTCTCTTGGGCAATGATCACTTCTTTCCCTTGACAGCAGATGTAAAAATATTGTGTATACGAAAGTAATTAGAATGAAGTAAATGTACATAAGGTACATTGACAATACTTAGCATAAAACAATTTGATGATCGTATAAAAAGCATGTATAATTGGGAAATATTTTATCCTATTTTTCAACATTTGTTTGAGACTGTTTTCACTTTTAGTTGTGGATGAGTTTTAGACAGAAAAAAAGGTATTTTACAAAATATGAGGGTAAAACTTCATTTTAAAACTTCAAATTTCTTCCTGAAGGTTCATTTCCCAAGCTGCATGATATATGCTGTCCTGTCTGGCACCAACTGAGCCGGCTCTCCCCTCTATCCCTGATGACAAGTAGGCCCTACAGGTTAACTATAATCTATGCACATTCTCTTATTGCCAGGCCCATCAATTGTTTCATTAACATCGAAACTTGAATGTCATTGTTTTCCTTATCACTTGAACGCGGTGCCACAATACATGCATGGCGATCTCACAACCCCGGCAAATGAATAATTAGACGTAGGCCTACATAATATATCTCATTTTCAATTATTGATTGATAATTATGCACTATTTATACTATCAATATTATTATGACTTATCAATTTAAGAAATATTCTGTATTATGTGTCTTTCAGCCAAAATACTTCTCTAATCAGAGTGTTTTAATACTGGTTTTTATGTAATTATTTTTTACTTACAATCTTGTACAACTGTCTATTTTTTCCGTTATTATTATTATTATTATTATTATTATTATTAACTCTTGCAGTTGCACATAAATGCGCGGTGGCAAGTTCCCTATCAATCCTATCCTATCGCCTCCCTAACCTTCTGACGGAATAGCTTCAACCCTATTTCATCCTCCTCAAGTATACTTCTACTAAGCCCATTCCAATCCCTACCTGTCCTATTCAAGAAAGAGAACTTACCGACATCTAGTCTAGCCCCCTTTATAACTACTGCTCTATCATGACTTCGCCTACCCCCATACCCTGACTCATTCCTTTCAATCAACCTATTCAACTCTCCCCAGCCCCCTTCTCCTTCCATTACCCTGAAGAAATTACAGATCCGATCCTCCTTTCTCCGTATTTCCAATTCCCGCCATCCCAAGTCTCGGATCATCTCAGATGGACTCTCCAATATTCTCACCCTCTCCCCCCTTTCATTCTCCCCCCATTTCCACCTCCTAACCCTACCTGTAACCCTTCTAACTGCAATCCTTTGCACCCTTTCCACATCCCTTATCTCACCTAATCTATAAGGATCCCAAACTGAACTAGCATATTCCACCATGGGACGCACTAACGAGAAATAAGCCTTTTCCTTTATCTTCATACTTGTCCCCCTAAGCTGCCTCATTACAAAGTTTAGTGCATTTATACTCTTTTTTACTATTCTCTCAATCTGACTCCCCCACCCTAGACGTCTATCAAATACCACCCCCAAGTACTTGTAATTTTCCACTGACTCAAGTGACTTCCCTCCTACATCATACACTACATCAGCCCTCACTCTCCTCCTACCAAAGGTGACTAACTTACACTTCCCTTCATTTAACCCCATCTTGTTCAACTGAACCCAACAATTAAGTGCCGTCAAATCTGCCTGAATAGCTACTACATCCTCCTCTGTATTGATTTCCCTGTATACCACACAATCATATACCACACAATCACGTTCCTTGATCACAATCACCTTCCGTTACTTGATGTAACTTGATTGCTTAAAATCAATAGTAATCAAAGAAACCTTACACTTCGTAAGTAGAATGTAACAAATCACTCAATGTTTTTCTTTTTTCCTTTTTACTTCAACTACTTTATTATTTTTAATGTTTGAGAAATACGTCCGAATTTGAATTGTATTTATAATTCACTATTTTAACCCACAGTTAAGCCTTTTTTGAAGGGCTTTGTGGATGTTTTTTTTGTTGTAATTGTGTTTTTCTTTCTGTATCAGTGTATGTGACGAATAAAAAAAAAAAAAAAAAAAAAAAAATTCATCAAATTGCAAAAATTGTACAGACAAGTTTCAAGGGATGAAGAACAATTTTCAGTGTTGGAAAAAATCTTCAATTTCCATTTTTCAATTTATCTTTTCTCCCTTCGATTCTTTTCGTCTTCCTTTCCTCCGAACTTTCCTTTTTTCTCCTATTTGATATTCATTTGTGTTGGGCAAAAAAAAAAGAAAAGTCCATCTTATGTTTGACGTTTATATTCTCTTTCTTTTTTATTTTGTCTTCTTTTCAGATCCTCCTCTCTTCTTTTATTTCTTATAAGATTTCCTAATTTTATGTGATATAATATTCAGACTCACCATCTTGACTCCCAGTTTATTCTCCAGTAAACGGAACTGGAGGCTCTGGAAACCGGAAGCTGGACTCAAGTAAGCCCGAAAGTCCATAAAGTCCAGAGGAGTCATCGTCTCCAGAATCATCACTTGGTCTACCAACAGCTGAAAAAGTTTTTTTTTTTTTTTTAATTGGTCACATACACTGATACAGAAAGAAAAACACAATTACAACAAAAAAACATCCACAAAGCCCTTCAAAAAAGGCTTAACTGTGGGTTAAAATAGTGAATTATAAGTACAATTCAAATTCGGACGTATTTCTCAAACATTAAAAATAATGAGGTAGCTGAAGTAAAAAGGAAAAAAGAAAAACATTTAGTGATTTACAATTAGTGATTTGTTACATTGTACTTACGAAGTGTAAGGTTTCTTTGATTACTATTGATTTTAAGCAATCAAGTTACATCAAGTAACGAAAAAAGTAAGCAGTTGTACAAAATTGTAAGAAAAAAATAATTACATGAAAACCAGTATTAAGACACTTTGATTAGAGAAGTATTTCATGAAAGTACTTGTGTGAGAACGCATTTTACACAGGATTAATTTTTTTCAAGTATAGCCATGCTCAATTTTGATGTTGACTTTTTTTTAAATTCATTTTCCTTGTGATTGGAGATAACTAATTAATTTTTTTTTAAATTCTACCAAATGAACAACTACGTATATATATATAGCCACAACTTTGAAAATTTGAAAATTTATTCACTCACAATTTGAAAAACGAGGCAAAAAATAACGACGAAAATTAAAAGAATTTTTTTTTTAATTAATGAATATTACTTGAATAATAGTTATCTCCCGCCGTGAAATTCAATCAATAAAGAAAATAGTATTGAATGATGAATTAAATTTCTTGATTGACTTTTAATTTTGGCAAAGTGACATCCGATAGACGCATGTAAAATATGCAGGACTATTCACTTTTCTTCATTTTGTTCATATTCTAGTTGATTTACAAGCAGATAACAATGAGGCATTTTATCCACACATTCACGCAATTGCAGACAGATGATGACTTTATTCACAGGAATGAAGATTTATTCTTACAAATGGGATTAGAAAAAATGAAAAAAAAACTGTATTGCAGTAAATGCCCTCTGAAGAGATTGATAATGGAAATGTCTATATTGAAAATGAGCAGGACCCTCACCTAATACATCCCGTGCTAGTGCTAGCTAGTTCCAAGAGACTAGGACCCTTACCTAATACATCCCGTGCTAGTGCTAGCTAGCTCCAAGAGGCTAGGACCCTTACCTAATACATCCCGTGCTAGTGCTAGCTAGCTCCAAGAGACTAGGACACCCATTGGTTAATTTTCACTGAAAAAGCTACCAACAATGACATTAAAAAAATTCACGGTCTCTTAGACTCACGTCTTCATCACGTTTTGTAGCCCACCTCATAAGCAGGGCTAGGATTTGGTGCTAACAACAATGGAAATGCACAGAGACCAGACATGTTGCCATGACAGGTAGCTCTCCTGGTGTACGTACATTAACCAATGAAAGTCATAGCCTCTTGGAGCTAGCTAGCATTAGCACGACATTTATTAGGTAATTAATGAAATAAAAAAATTAATACAAAAATAATAAAAAGAACAAATTAATAATAATAAAAAAAATTAATACAAAAAAAAAATTGATAAAAAAAAATGACACTAAATAATTTAAATCAGGAACTAAAATTGATATGTTTCAATATTTTCAAACAAATTATTCGAAAAAACGTCTGAAACAATAATTATTTGAAAGAAAAAAATCGGAAAAAGAATTAAAGAATTAAAAAAATTTCAATTGTGTCTCCCCTCAAACGTAGACTTTGCAATTTGTTTATTCTTTGCTAATCCATATGATTAGACGAGCTTTGGCAAGGATTCAATTTGACATACTGAAAAAAATTGGTGTTCGTTTTTTTTTTTTTTTTTTTCATGTTTTTTTGTCGGTTCTCCACAGGTCAAACGGCTACAGCTATCAACTTCAAACTTTTTTCTATTATGCTTCCTCATCTAGCTCAGATCTGTATAGTTTTGTGGTATTATCGGTTGGTAACTTTTATTTTTATGAATTTTAGAAATTTCAAAAATACCCGTTAGAATAACACGGCGAAAACAAATTGAAAACTTTTTATTTAAAAAAAAAAATGAAATTTTGTGTGGAGTTGAATTACATATTGATACACATTTCTGGAAATTCTCAGCTTGATCGGGTCAGCTATTTTGAAGAAAAAACATGAAATGTGCCAAATTGGTACCACTCGAAGAAGTTTTTACCCATTTATAACTAAAAAGTTACCCAATTGGCGAATTTAGGCAAAAGTTTGGCAAAGAAGTCGACATACTATTACTTTCCGCTCGTCCAACAACGCGTATATGGCGTTTTCCTAGTGTACCAATACTGATGCGAATTTCATCAGCAATCAAGTAGCTTACATAATACGATATTGAATTGCACACAAAATATTGAAACGATCGAATGTCAGACTGACCACAAAATGAGTATCAAGTTGTATTAATGTATGGTCCAAGATCCTGATTGCCTGCCGTGTCTTGCCACTGGTCGCTTGTGGTAACCAGACACTTGATATGAACAACCTTCAACAACAATGTCGCATGCAGGCCTACTTCAGTCAATCAATAAGCCAAGCTACCGTCATCAGATTAATATTAAAGCAACGTTTCTCATCACATTATGATCCGATTCTAATTATTTTCTTCATTTTC